>JBBPBX010009715.1:28328-40559 GCA_038048925.1 Garcialebias charrua | reverse complement strand
TATGTGTGTGTGTGTGTATATTCCATATAACTTGTCCATTTTTAATTCTTGCAGTTTCTACGCTTGTCAGTTTCTCCATTATGAATAATTTTTTTTTAAACGTTTCCACTTTCCTGCAATTCAGCAAAGCTTTTTATTTATCAGTCGTGAAGGAGTTCTGAAAGTTTACCAAGTTCTTCGGGTTCCAGTGGGACTTTGTTCCCCAACACATAAGACATTATCCAAATCACAAACATTTACAAGTGTTTCCATAAAATATGTGAATGGTCCGCATCCTGTCGTCTTTTCAGCCGTTTGCCTCTTACTTTGTTGTAACAATAAATCTTGTTTCTTCCAGGTCAGCTGTGTTGTAGCTGTTGAAAACTAAAAGCTGCCACGCTGTCGACCCTCAGAGGTCCAGTTTTTATCCTGCTGGTCAAACAGCACGTTTAAAATTTGATCATTTGTTATCCATTTGAATTTTCATGCAATTTCCTGGACTTTTTGTATTTTAAACCATATAGTCAGTGTTTATGGGATCCAATTACTTTATTCCTTTCAAAGCTTTGAATCAGCTGTTCTAATAATTTCTTTCCATTTTCTACAATAATCTGCTTTACATCAATAGTACAGATAAAAAAATATTCTCTTAATTTCAGTGATGACATCCCTCCTGTTTTTGGCTGAAGTTTCAGCATCTGTCTCTTGTAAACTGATCTAGTCTGACCTCTTCTGGTAAGTTCCGGAACAGAAACAAAAACCTCAATGATTTGAACAATATGAACAGTTTTCCATCTTTCTATATTTTTTTTATATTTCCTTGTCATCTATTATAGTTTTTATCATCGAGATTAAAAAAAACTTATTTCTCTTCCCAAATATCTGATACTTTTAGGTTCCCTGTTGAATTTAGAGGTTTTCTTCACATCTTTTGTGGGAGTATAATTTTTTTTAAGTACAGGTAGTCCTCGACTTATGACGTTTCAGGGTTACGAACGCCCTCCCATTGAAAAGCATTGTTCGAGTTACGCGGTTTATGCGCCTTTACACCAGAAAACACGGTACCGAAACTCAGTGGAAACTTACAGGAGGGAGTGGGGAGCTTGACGTGCACAGTGGAGCAGGAGACCTCATTAGCCGTGTTTCCATCAAGGTTTCTAGATGCGCATTTTGAAGTATCGCATCAGAAAAGGTGAATGGAAACGGCACGATTCGAATTAACTTCCTCTAATTTGCAAAAAAGTTGATACGCTCGCTTGAGGTGGTTTTTGGGGTCTTCGAATCAGAGCCGATGCGCAAAACGAGAGATGGAAACAGATTTGCCGACTCAGTTCTGACGTAGCGAACATTCACGTCATGTGACTTCGTCTCCAGACAACATGTAACATCGCTAAAACTAGTTGGCATGACAGAATAAATACAACTTGCCCGATAGCAACTAGGGATGCACCGATCCACATTTCTCACTTCCGATCCGATACCGATACTTAAGAACTGTGTATCGACCGATACCGATACTTTTCCGATCCGATACTGTTCAGGTATGTGAATCTGTATAATGAAATATTTGTACTGAGACTATAAAGTTATGTGTATTTTGGAATGTTTTCTATACTATAAAGACTATACTGTTAAAGTTTGTGAGTTTCCTGTTGTGAGTGTCTTCATTGGTTTTAACTCACATAATGTTAAGACGGCAGTCACAGAATATGATGGAACACAAGTGCTCTTTGAAGCTGGATCGGAAATATCGGCAGGTTGGATCCGATATCCGATACTTAAATTATGCTGGTATCGGATACCGATACCGATACTGGATCGGATCTGCCCCATCTCTAATAGCAACACATACCTGAAATATTCTCTCCATTTTGCCGAGATGTGTGGTCGGGTCCTGTTTTCAACCACTACTTCCCGTTTACTGTACACATGCGTAACGCTGACGTCTGACGTAATGACGCTGACGTAATGCCGCTTTGCGTGGCCTGGTGGATGCGCTTCAAGCCAGTTGATGGAAACACTTCTGATTCGCATTAATTTTTATTTACATTTTTGCGAAATTTCAAAAATTCACTCAAAATTCGAATTGAAAATAGATGGAAACACGGTTATTGTTTGGGACAGGCTGACCGGAGCAGAGGGGCTAATATGCTAACAAACATTATTGTAAACCGCTGGACCGCGCGCACGCGCAGAGACCTTATTGTTTGGAGTGGAGGTTTACGAGGCAGAGAGGCTACAGCTGAGAAACGAGCCAACATGCTAGCAACGAGCTAACATGCTAACAGACGTTGCTGTAAACGCTGTGGACCCCGTGAAGCTGCAGGACCAGGTCCCAGTAAGAAATTAACTCTTTTTTCACTTCATTATGGCTCCGAATGTTTGTGTTTTTTGATAATTATGTAGGGTAATGTGTTAGGATAGGCTAAGTGCTTGGTTATACAGTACTGTACGTATGAGGTACCGTTTGGACGTATTTTCTGACTTACGATTTTCGAGTTACGAACGGGCGTAGGAACGGAACTTGTTCGTAAGTTGGGGACCACCTGCGGCACAGTGGCTCAGGTGGTTTGGCTGCTCTCTGTGAGGAGGTTGCCAGATCAAATCCCAGCTGGGGGTCTTTCTGGGTGGTTTGCATGTTCTCTCCATGAAAAATTTAAATTGAACGCCTCGCTCCTTCAGTGTCTTCTTCATGCTCGTATACGTGCTGTTTCAGAACCAGTTCTGTTGGGTAGTGGTGGTCCAGCCCGACTGGACGGTCTGCTGCATCCAGACTATCATTTCCTTCGTTTCAGACTTGAAGAAATTGATCACCATTGTTGTTGGAGGTTTACCCCCTCACAGTCCTCTGGTGATCCAAATATAAGAACTTTGTTTCTTCGTGATCTTGCTTCAAGGTCTGTTATCTTGTCCCGCATGTGTTAAGGATCCAGCGTGGTGTGGGAGGGGGTGAGTCCAATGGGTGCAGACGGACACTCAGAGACACGAGTAAAAAGTCAAAAAATACTTTAATAACAAAAACTCAGAGCTCAACTGTGGCTGTAATACAAAAAGTCCAACATGACGAAGTACTCACAAAAACCAAGGAGCTGCAAAGACACGACACACCAGGCAGGTAGGAAGATCAATGGCCCGACAAAGACAAGCACACAAATGCAAACTTATATACACAGACTAATTACCTAAATCATACACACCTGAGAACACGAGACAACATGCAAGACAAGATGATGGGCGAAAGGTCGTGGGCGAAAGGAGACGACCACCAGAGGGAGCCACATCCTTACAGTACCTCCCCCTCAAAGACGCCCCCAGGCGTCCCCAAGGAACACCTCCAACAACCAGGCGAAGGGCGAAAGGAGAACACAGGGCCAGGGAACAGGACAAGGGACAAAAAGCCAAAACACAAAGCCAAACATGCAAAAACCCAAACCAGACCTAAACACAGACTAAAACAGGAACAAGCACCAAAACGTCATCAAATGAAGAAACGTCGTCGGACGGAGTGACGTCATCGGGCGTCAACGACGTGGAGACCCTCCATCGAGGCGGCGAAAGAGCGAGGACCCTCTGCAGCAGTGATGTCACCGGCACGAGGACCCTCCGAAGACAGTAGAGGCGTCACCTGGCGCGGGAAAACACTGCAGACGTCGAGGCACAGCGGCGAGAGGACCCTCCGAAGCAAGTAGAGGTGCCATCAGCGCGTGAACCCCCTAGACGCCGAGGCAACAGCGGCGTGAGCACCCACGAAGCAGAAGCGTCCCCAGCGCGGAGACCCTCCGAAGAACAGTAGAGGCGCCATCAACGGCGCCGGGACCCCCTGAAGGCGAAGAGGCGAACAGCGGCGCAGGACCTCTGCAGACGGCGAAACCTCAGCGGCGCGCTCCGGGACCAGACGGCGAGGAAAAAACAGAACGGGCAGGTGAGAAAAAATAAAGTCAGAACTGGGTGTGATCCATGTACTGATGAGAACAGAGACTCCAGGAGGTGGAAAAACTAACGGAGACTACAGCAGGCATAAGAGCGGCCGCAGGGACTAGCAGCTGCAGGAATCACGTCTATGACGGCTGCTCCCTTCGAGCGGAAACCGTCACCTTCTGTCTCTGGAAAGTTCCGCCAGCTGGACTCACTGTTTACGGTCGGGCCATTATGTTAGGATCCAGCGTGGTGTGGGAGGGGGTGAGTCCAATGGATGCAGACGGACACTCAGAGACACGAGTAAAAAGTCAAAAAATACTTTTAATAACAAAAACTCAGAGCTCAACTGTGGCCGTAATACAAAAAGTCCAACATGACGAAGTACTCACAAAAACCAAGGAGCTGCAAAGACACGACACACCAGGTAGGAAGATCAATGGCCCGACAAAGACAAGCACACAAATGCAAACTTATATACACAGACTAATTACCTAAATCATACACACCTGAGAACACGAGACAACATGCAAGACAAGATGATGGGCGAAAGGTCGTGGGCGAAAGGAGACGACCACCAGAGGGAGCCACATCCTTACAGTACCTCCCCCTCACCGCTGGACTCACTGTTCTTGGTCGGGTCATCATGTTAGGATCCAGCGTGGTGTGGGAGAGGGTGAGTCCATTTGGTGCAGACGGACACTCAGAGACACGAGGAAAAAAAGTCAAAAAGCTTTAATAACAAAAACTCAAAAGCTCAACTGTGGCTTAATACAAAAACTCAACATGACGAGTGTACTCACAAAAACCAAGGAGCTGCAAAAGACACGACACACCAGGGTAGATTGGATGACCCGACAAAGACAAGCACACAAATGCAAACTTATATACACAGCCTAATTACCTAAATCATACACACCTGAGAGAGACACACAAACCTGAGAACAGACAACATGCAAGACAGACCACCAGAGGGAGCCACATTCTTACAGCATGTAGCTCATCATGGTTAGCTCATCGACTCGTTAGCTTCGGTGTTCGTGTCCTCTCACTCGTTCTGGGTCTCGGTGAAGTTCGGTCTCTGGTCTTTCAACTCTTAAATACTCTATGAACTTATCTTCCATGTGATTTGCTTTAGATCTGCTCTGCTGCCTTCATAAATCTCCTCCTACTCGTCTTTGCGTGAGTGCAGCTACAGTGTGCGCTCTCAGGACATGATTACCTGCAGTGTTCCCTCAGTGAGAACTGAACTAGACAAAAGGACCTTCTCCTACTCCGCTCCCCTTTCCTGGAATATATTGTAAAAGATCTGAAGCTCTGGATCTTGACCTCTCTAAGTGGCTTTAACATCTGATAAGTTCATGGCAAGTACCAATGCAGACATGTTCCCGTTTTTAGTTTTATACACCACCTTATAATCTAGCTGTTGTTTTTGCTACCTTTTCCCCCTTTGGGTTGCCATTTTATTAAAAAATATATATAGTATGTCTGTATGCCTCTTTTGTGATCGTCTATTGTTGTTGTTGTTATCCACTGTTGTCATCACTATTTGTTAAGCTCAGGTCTCTGTTGTGAGTCCACGAGGCTCAATAGGACTAACCTGCCTAAATAAAGGTTGAATGAATGGACCGGGTCGAGTTCTGTCTGGAAAGTCTTCGAGAGTTCATTCATCTCTCGGCTGATTTTGGTTAATCCTGCCGCCCATCCGTCCGCTTGCTCCCGTCCTGAAGCCGCCACCATGTTCTAGTTTTCATCCTCCGACTCAGACATTTTTATTTATTTTTTCCAGAGAACCAGCTCCACTCGTCCCAACACAGTTCATATTGAGTTCACTTTTCGTGGTGATTTTAGTTTAACAGATGAGAGAGAGCGCCTGATGTCTTGTCCGCCATCTTTATGCAAGTCTCCATGTTACATTTTGTTTTGATAGATTTTTGTTTTAGAAAGAAATTAAAACTTTTTCTTGTGATGCACATCTGTAAAGAGAAGTCCACCCCATCCAATCAGAACCTCGGCTCTGATCATCTGGATCAGAAAATAAAAGGAGCATCAATCGAAGCCCGTTTGTACAGAAAACTTTATTAATGTGCTTTTTAAAATCTTGACCAGGTATTGAGGTCTGAGCTCATCAAGGGAACCGAGCAGCGGAACAGACATTCAAAACAAACTTTATTTAAACACAGAGTGTCGACACACAGCTATTCAAAATACTTTATAAATACAGTATTCATGAAAATAAAGACAAAAAGAGTTCGTTTGAGAGGGAAAACCCAACAGGACGATGAAGATGTGTCCCTGACCTGGTTGATGAAAAGGTTCTGACGGGTCTGGGCCATGATCCCCGTCTGTCTGCTGCTTCATCAAGTAAAGAGAAGAAGAGAATCTACAGGTGCAGGGTTGAAGAGTGAAACGCCGACGAGCAGGAAGTGTTTGATGGTTACTGAGGAAGAGGAGGGAGCGGATCTTCACCTCACAGCCCCGCGTCGTTGTACGTCGGACCGACCGTCTTCAGGATGCTCCGAGCGTTCTCCTCCAGCAGGGGGCGCCACTGCACCTCCCCCGTGAGCAGGAGGTCCTCTGCGTCCAGGGAGTCGATGAACTGCATCTGCAGACACAACGAGCCACGATCATCATCATCATCATCATAAACAACAACAACAACAACAACAACAACAACAACAACAACAACAACAACAACAACAACAACAACAACAACAACAACATGTGGAGTGTTTGTTGAGTAAACAAGATAAACAGAGTTCTGCTTCCTCCAGCATTTATTTATTAAAACGTTCTCTGGTCCAGGAGCAACATTTATTGTGTTCTTGTTACAAACAGAACAGACACGCAGGAGCTCCACGAGTCCGTTTTCATTCAGAGCTGCAGCAGAACCAGGGGGTTCTTACAGAAACCTGGTCCAGTGGTTCTGTTTGGTACCTGCTTGGTTCTGTTTGGTACCTGCTTGGTTCTGTTTGGTACCTGCTTGGTTCTGTTTGGTACCTGCTTGGTTCTGTTTGGTCCTGCTTGGTCCTGCTTGGTCCTGCTTGGTCCTGCTTGGTCCTGCTTGGTTCTGTTTGGTACCTGCTTGGTTCTGTTTGGTACCTGCTTGGTTCTGTTTGGTCCTGCTTGGTCCTGCTTGGTCCTGCTTGGTCCTGCTTGGTCCTGCTTGGTTCTGTTTGGTACCTGCTTGGTTCTGTTTGGTACCTGCTTGGTTCTGTTTGGTACCTGCTTGGTTCTGTTTGGTACCTGCTTGGTTCTGTTTGGTACCTGCTTGGTTCTGTTTGGTACCTGCTTGGTTCTGTTTGGTACCTGCTTGGTTCTGTTTGGTACCTGCTTGGTTCTGTTTGGTACCTGCTTGGTTCTGTTTGGTACCTGCTTGGTTCTGTTTGGTACCTGCTTGGTTCTGTTTGGTACCTGCTTGGTTCTGTTTGGTACCTGCTTGGTTCTGTTTGGTACCTGCTTGGTTCTGTTTGGTACCTGCTTGCGGACGTACTCCACCATGAGCTCCAGCTGTCGGGGGTCTTCACACTGACAACAGAACAGGTTTCTCCACAGAGCTGCAGCCAGCACGTGGTCATCGGACAGGATCCCCTGAACAAAACAAACAAACAAACAAACATTCTTTATTTACATCAACAGCTGATTCAAACATGTGGGATCTGATGAACGGTTTAAACGTTTGAAATCGTGCCAGACCTCATCGAAGCCGAACATGGCTGCGTAGAAGTTTTCCGTCATGGCTTTTATGGCTTCTTTTCTGTGAACGGCGCTGATCTGCAACAGAAACAGGAGACGAGTCAGGACACAAACACCTGGAAGTCCAAAGTCCACCATCGACCTTCAGTCAGTAGAAACATAAATCTGCTCCGGTTTAACTCATGAAAACCAGCCACGTCTTTGCGGACAGTTTTGACTTTTGTCAACGTCGCTCGATGTTCTGCTGCCCAACGAGACAGAACTCTGGTTCTGAGCGAACCGCAGTTCTGGTTCTGAGCGAACCGCAGTTCGGACGTGCTTTGAAGTCGCAGTTAGAAGTTTCTTCTGATGAAAGGTGGAGATCCTCTCCAGCCTGAACGTTTGTTTCCAAACAAAACTTTTTCTTCTCGTAATTACTGGACAACAATCCATCACACATCCATAACCCTCAGCCTCAACACAGGAGCCCCTCAGGGCTGTGTGCTGAGCCCCCTGCTCTATGGCCTCTACAGACGACACCATGGCCAAATTTACAGACAACACCACAGTGGTGGGGCTCATCATGAATCCACCTACAGGGATGAGGAGGAACAATCTGCTCCTCAAAACCTCAAAGACTAAAGAGCTCATCATCGACTTCAAGAAAAAGAAAATGGCGGTCCCACCCCGATTTTAAACAGAGACAGTGTAGACATGACCACGGTTTCCTGGAGTCCATATTGAGGAGAGTCTGACCTGGAGCATGAAAACCTCTGAGCTGCTGGAAAAGGCCCAGCAGAGACTGGACTTCCTGAGTGTGTTCAGGAAGAACATCACCCAGAGACTGCTGGTGTCTTTCTACAGATGCTCCATAGAGAGCATCATAACATTCTGCATCACTGTGCGGTGTGTCAGCTGCACAGTGGATCAGAGGACAGTGCTCCAGAGAGTTATCAACAGAGCCCAGAAGATCCTCTCACTGGAAGATCTACACAGTTCCTGCTGCACAGGAAAAGCCCACAACATGTCAAAGGACACGTGTCACCCTGGACACGTTTGACCTGTTACCGTCAGGGAAAAGGTGAGCCGTTACTGAACTGAACAAATTCTGTAATAAAGAACTGAACAAGTGCAATAAGAGACAACTAGTGTGATATCAGTCTGCTTGTGTTGCACATTCTCTAAATGGTTTTCAGAATCTGTTGGAATCCTGGCAAAAACCAATGCAGATTTGTTCCTGTCTTTGATTTTATACGTCTACCTTATAATGTTTTGCTAGTTTTTTGATACTTTGTTAAAAAAAAAAAAAAAATCTTTTGTTTTTTTCTCTCTTTTTGTTTTCTATTGTTTATTGTTTGTTTGTTTATTGTTTAATGAAATTCTATCACTGCTGTTCATTGTTCTTTAGTTTTAGCAGGTCGCTTTCGTAAATGAGCCCATGAGGTTCAAAAGATTTACCTGACTAAATAAAGGTTGAATGAAAAAAAAAAAAATTTGGAGGGTTTCAAATCTGTAACTATTACCTTTTATTAGTGCTGGACAATAATTCGATATAGATATATCTCGCGATATACTTTTATTCAATGACGATGATATGAATTTTAAGCATACTGTATTTTCGATATTTCGATAGGATTACAGCATTTCACGGACGCTTTTTTTTTCTGTTTGGGTTGAAGCGACTGCTTCACTTTCAACCCGGACAGAAAAAGCTGCGACACAAAAACGTAAGTGCGTGGTGACGTTGCTGTTACGCAGCGCTCGAATCCAGCAGGCTAAGCTAAAACGCGTGTTAAGTTTTCTCTTCAAAACGAGTTCCCATGACCGTCAGAATGTGACTGAACAAAGTTTCAAAAGCGAAGAGAAAGCAGATGACATCAGAGAGGAAAGACTAATTTGTCGGTGTGGAAGTGTTTCGGCTTTCTAAGATCTGATAAACTGCAGGTTTCTTCTTCTGCAGTGAGGTCTCTTTATGCTGCAAAACGTGACAAAGTCGTTCTAACCAGCGTTGGGAGCATCTAACTTGTTTCATCTGAAGAGTTTCCACTTGATATAACATGATGAGAGTCAGAAGATGAAGCGCAATAAAGTTTGAGCCAACGTTTCCCTGAAACTACGACGTACTGAAACAAACAGCCCAAGCGCTGCATGTTTTGTTTTTTTAATTCATTTATTCAAAATAAAACAAATTTCATCAGAAAAAAAAAAAAACACTGAATGAAAAGGTGCAGAAAGAAGAAAATAGTCTTATAATAAAAAAATAAAAAAATACAAAATGCAAATGTCGTTGTGTACTCAGGTGCAATTACAATAAAGGTCTATTTTATTCTATTCTGAATGTTCAGCTGCTAATAAATCATGATGGATTCATTCAAGCCGTTCGAACATATTTTATATGCATCGAAGTGAATCCACGAGTTTTTACAAGACGTCTCGATTGTCCCGCGGGCGGCGCTGCTCGGTCCACAACGTCCTGCAAGCTTCAACCGCAGCGTTTGTTTGCTTTCAGCAGGAGGAAGCGATGAAGGCTTTTCCTGCTCTTCATCACAATCAACGTGAAACCAGAGAGCGGGTCCAATCACGGCTCGGGCCGAGCTCAGAACTGAACCCTGAGGTTCAGGAAAATAAAAGCGAGCCTCTGCTGCAGTTTAGAACCCGTCCCAACTGATTCATTAAAAGAGATGACGTCAGAAACGTTCTGGTGAACGGTGGGCAGCATCTAAACAAACAACGAGCTGTTTACCTGTAAACACACGTTGCATACGTTCGTTAGCATTTTAACATCCTTTCATAAATTAAGAAATTTGAATCTCAGGTACCGGACCAGGTCTGGACTGCAGAGACCTACTGACTGCAGGAATTAGTCTGCTCCCAGATCAGGCTTGGACTAATTGAGATGAAAACCTTTGTCAGATTAAAGGGATGTTCCGTTTAATTTTTAAAGGTTTGAAATCAAACTGAGGATCAGAGCGGACCATCAGAAAACAGGTCGGGTGTTAGAAACCTTTACACAGATTCCTGCTGGAGCCGACCCCCACAGGAAGTGCTACAGCTAGCTGCTGCTGCTAACATCTTGGCATGTAAAGCAGCATGTAACTCAAACTGACGGAGATTCTGCGTTCAGGTGAGCCGTAGAAACTTTCAATCAATCAATCAACTTTATTTGTATAGCACATTTTAAAAACCACAGGGTTAACCAAAGTGCTGTACAAAAACACAAAGACAAGTTAATAAAATGCTAAAAAACAAAGCATACAAAAAAATTAAAAAATACATATACCAGTCTCACTGCTTGTGAGTTAAAATGCCATAAAAAATAAGATCATGTGTTAAAAGCCAAGGTATAAAAGTGTGTTTTTAAAAGAGATTTAAAAACAGGAAGAGAGGAGGCCTGTCTGACACTCAATGGTAAGTTGTTCCACAGACTGGGAGCAGCGACAGAAAACGCTCTGTCACCTCTGAGCTTCAGCCTAGTTTTGGGCACTGTCAGCAGCAACTGATCAGCTGATCTTAGAGATCGAGGAGGGCAGTAAGGCTGAAGCAGCTCAGACAGATATGGTGGGGCAAGGTTGTTCAGGCATTTAAAAACAAATAGCAAAAGTTTAAAATGAATTCTGTAGTGCACAGGGAGCCAGTGAAGGGACGCCAGGATGGGAGTGATATGCTCACGCCTACGGGTCTGGGTTAAGAGGCGAGCAGCAGAGTTCTGCACGAGCTGCAGACGGGCGAGAGAGGTCTGGCTGATGCCTACATACAGTGCATTACAGTAATCAAGACGAGATGTAATAAAAGCGTGGATTAATTTCTCCAAGTCAGGTCTTGATAAGATTGGTTTCACTTTTGCTATTTGGCGAAGTTGATAAAAACTTTTCTGAACAACACTGCTGATCTGTTTATCAAATTTAAAATCAGACTCAAACTTCACCCCCAGATTGGTGACATAGTCCCTGAGATAACATGACAGTGAGCCAAGGTCTATGCTGGAAGAAGGACAGCAACTCGGTCTAAACATCACAACTTCAGTCTTGTTCTCGTTTAGACTAAGGAAGTTTAGAGAAAACCATGCCTTAACATCGTTAAGGCAGTGTGTTAATTGCTGGAGAGTATTGTTTTGTGCCAGGGGAAGATAGATCTGGTAATCATCAGCATAGAAATGAAAAGAAATGCCATATTTCCTAAAAACTGAGCCGAGGGGCAGTAAATAAAGAGCAAATAAAAGAGGGCCAAGGATGGAGCCCTGGGGTACGCCGTGTGGAAGAGGAGCAGTGGAAGATATAAAATTGTCAATTTTTACACAAAAACTCCTATTGGTTAAATAGGACCTAAACCAATTGAGAGCGACACCCCTGATGCCCACACAGTGCTCAAGACGAGAGATTAAAACCCTGTGGTCAACAGTGTCAAATGCAGCAGACAAATCTAAAAGCAATAAAACAACAAACTTTCCACATCGGAGACATTTGAAAACGGCAGTGACCCACTTTGGTCCGGTTCTGACAGGACCAACAGTGAGCTCCTCAGTCCTGTCACAGTATTAAAAATAAAACTTGTATTGTTCACAGTTTTTTCTTCAGGAAATCAAAAGGTCTTCAGATCAAAACTTAAAAGGAATAAAATACAAAATTATAAAGAATTCCAGCGTAAATTATTTACAAAGAAAGT
>JBBPBX010009714.1:45176-59466 GCA_038048925.1 Garcialebias charrua | reverse complement strand
TTGTTTTTCTCTTGCATTAGTTGTTGGATGTAACTGGGACCCTGTGTACATAATCTCGTTTTCAACACATGTACTACATGCGGTGCAAATGACAATAAATTCTCTCTGACTCTGACTCTGACTTTAACAAGTTGTTAAACATCTATGTTTACCTACATGTAAACACTTGATTCAATAACTATTTTAGAGACATCTAACAAAATAAAGTCAGGTCCTGTGGACAGATTAAAAAATTGTTTAAATTATTATTGATCATGAATCAGGATATTTTAGAGACACCTCATTCAACTAGATCATATAGACATCATCCTGTTTTTAAACTCACTCATGTGGCTAAGATAATGAAATTAATGTGACACTTTATTGGCTTTAGGGGTGCAATTGACTTTTATTTTGTTAATTTTTATTTAGTTTTATTTGTAACACAACATGCCATTTTACTAAACAATGGTTACACTCAACTGCATGTATAAAAATATTAACTTTACCCAATGAACAGGTGACATTTTAATAATCACCAACAGTGAATTTAGGAGGGGTTTTTACAGTTTCTGATTTAGTGATAGATGTGGTTTAATGTAGAGACTTGCCTGCAGCTGTTCCTTCATACACACCGTGGTGAAGTTAGTTTATGACTCTGTCATGTTTTCATCAGCTGGGTTCTCTCGTATCGTCAAGAAACACTGTCTGTTCTACTTCCGCCTCCCTCGCGCTCTGTCGCGTTGCAGAGTTTGTTTGTTTTTTAACAGATTTCGCTGTTGTCTCCTCCCCCCGTCTGTCCTGAGGTTGTGATTGGCCAAATGACGCGCTCCACCAAAGATGTTTTATTGTCGAGAAGATGCATTGCTCTGTCTTGAAATCCAGTCAGGGGGAAATTATGCCGTCTGCCATGGGTCTTTCAAGTGAAGAAGACGAAAATAAGTTCCGGAACGCACCTTACTCTTAAAAAAAGTCCCGGTACTCTCAGGGTTAAATTTTAGAAGTGGTGGAACTGGGTTCCGGTGAGTTCCGGCCCACGTGAACTACTGTTGGTATTTCATTTGAATGTGCATTTTTTTTGGGCGGTTTTTGTACATGTAAGTAAGGTGAAGAGCACAGAAGTTCCACACACGCGTAGGGATAATTTACGGTGCCTTAAGTTTGCCCTTTCCCCCACATCCTACTTCTGCGCTCCGGCCTGTCGGCTGGGTGACACGTTTTCTTTGGACTCCGGGAAACTGTGTAGTCGAGGCCTCATCGTGAACTCCGGGCATCTGTCGCCGTTGAGTCACAGGGCTTTCATCCGATGCACGGTTTTGCCGTATGAGTGGGTTGCCGCTCCGGGTTCACAAGTCGTCGTGCGTGTGATTTAAGTTCGCAGCCGAGACTGTGTTCGCTGTCAGAGTCACATTTTTCTTCCCCTTCCCAGTTAAAGTCGATTACCGTATTTTCCACTGTATAGGTCGCACCCATTCTTTTAAGATAACTTTCTTTTCTTTTTATTATTTATTGTTTTCTTTTCTCTTTTTTTTCGTGGCTTGCGACCTGTACTAGGTAGGTACGGTATACACGCAAACAAGGCAACAGGGAAAGATTTTTTATTTTCATTTTTATTCTCATTTATTGCATTTGTGAGTGTAAAAGCCAGGGAGACAGGAACCAGGTCTGGGGATGTGCCGAAGCAGTTTCGCAGATGCAAGAGAGCTGTCACACGGCCGGTCTCCCCCACTGATTTGTTGCAGTTCCTGCAGATGGGGCTCCCCTCCTCCTTCCACCCCCCCCCGCCGCAGATGGCCTCTGGAGGTTCTGGTCCTGGGACCGCTTGGAGCTGCTGGCTCGAACTCAGATTTATGGCTTCTAACAAGATAATACTCTCCTGTTGGTGCCTGACACGGAGGCAAGGAGACATCTCCTCCCCTCCTCCCTCACCCCCCCCCCCCTACGTGCCTGTGAACCTGCACGGCATAAAGGCCTCTTTCATCCATAAATCTGAGTGAGTTGTCACTTGGTTCTGGTTCTGCACCTACAGTTAGTTAGTGGGTCTGCCTCAAAGGTTCCGGCTGATAACAGGGAGTTTTACAACTTATTCAGCTCAGGCTGGGACTGTAAAAGTTACTGTTTATTGGTGTGTACTTCAGTGCAGCTTTGGAAGAAAACTCCAGGGTAAAGTAGTTAGTTAATTACCAGTTAGAAGTTGGGTTATTACACGGTTTGTTTTTTATTTTCTGTTGCTGTGATTTTTTTTTAAACACGCTGACCAATGCAGTACTGTATTTTTTGCAGATATGTGCTTTTCATTCTCAGTGTTAAAGGCACATTTCTGATTTTTATAGGGTTAATCTCATGCAATTGATTGTTAGTTTCCAGTTCTCATCACTTCAGCCTGGTGGGGTGCAGGTCATGTTTAATGACATATGAACGAGGCCTGTGTAATGGTGGTTTGGAGTACTTTGGTGGTTTATTATTTGTTTTATTTGTTTGTTTGTTTTTATATATATGTGTATTATTTTTTTTTCTCTCTTTCTTGGAGGACTGCAGCTTGTCTGTTCTGCAGGATCGTTCTGCCTTGGCCTTCTGACCTGCTCGACAGAGTCTGGAAGGGAGTCTTCACACAGCTGACATACTGCAGGGGGTGACTTTATTTAGGTGTTTTCTGAGGATTTCAGCTTGACATCTGATCAGTGAACGTTGCAGGTTTTCCATGAGGACATTTAGTTAGATTTGGTGGTGGATTTCACTTATACACAGATATGCAGTTCTCAATTTACAATTTTATTCCTCACCCCACAACATTACACTTGTTTGCATACATTTAGGTTACCTCCATAGCATGGAGTGGTTGCATCATGACTCTCTAGTGTTGAACACCATTTTTGGACAGATTACATGTGTGCTGTCATTGAAGCTAGGTTTTGCTAACAACTCCTCACCTGCACTGGACTGCACTGAACTGTCGAATTGCGTTGTGTTCAGCTGAGCTGCAAGCTGTCACCACCTGCACTGAACTGAAAATGCACTGGACTGCAGATATGCATCATGTTCAGCTAAAGCCAAGCTGTCATGACTCGTGCCTGAACTGTTACATGGAGTTTTACGTTTTGCACCAAGTCTATGAACTGTGGTCTGCACCCACTGCTGGACTCTTGACATCTCCTATGGGGGCTGGAGAACTCATGAAAAGTGAAAGTCAAGCTGGAAACGTCACTACCAACCTTTGCAGCCTGGCTGATGTGTCAGCTGACCATGTGATCTTCAGGTGGTGGTTCAATAACTACAGTTTTTCATGATCATATTCTTTGCTATGGTAGAACCTCACGCACACTCATTATTCATACATACATGTACAGATCTCACTGACACGTGACCTGCATGGCCATACACATTTTTGTTTTTTCCTTCATGCACTCGCGTTAGAGCAGTACAGTTTGGTTCTGTTTTCTCCATCATGTTCGGTATGGGCACCTGTTGCGTTCCTTTTTGGATGTGTGTTTGTCTTTTTCTTTTCTTTTTCCTCACCTTTTTGGACAAGCCTTGGTGTTGAGAACACGTCTTTCTGGGACTGGACTGACAGCTTCAATTGTTTGTGGTTTCTAGTTTTACCGTCTTGTATACAGTACTATGACTGCTTGTGGTTGTGACAGGCATAGGTGGAGAGTTTGCTGGCATGATGCAGAGAAGGAAGGTAAATGTTTTCTTTGTCCTGGAGACCGAGTGGAAGGGCAGCAAGGCTCACGGTGTTGGAGCAGGATTAAAGCTCTCTTACTATGGTGTGGATAGCGGAGGAGATGGAGTAGAGGTTATGTTGAAGAAGAAGTTGACATAGGATGTCGTGGTGGTGTGACATGTGTCTAGTGGGGGATGTGTCTTATGGTTGAAGTATTACGTCTGATGCTAGGTAGTTGGGTTTGGCTATTTTGAGTTTTTATTTTTTATTTCTGGTAGTATTTCCACCTGCAGTACAGATGACGTTTGTGTTATGAGCATTTCCATTGTTTTCTTTGTAACAGGATGTTTTTTGTTTACCTCCTGTTTCAAAAAAGGGGATGGGAGATAACAGACATACTGTATAGTTAAACACACCATTTCAAATAACTAATTAGATCAACGTTTTAACTCTTCATACAGTGATGAGAGCTGGAAACAGTTATACATTTGATAAAGTTATAAAAGATAATTTTAATAAGTGCCTAAAAACAGGTTGGATCTGAATGTTTGGGGTAATTTATATAGATTTAGTGCTGACTTTTTCTTATTTTTCATTACAGGTCAATTCTGGACTGCTGATGATCTGTCAGCCCTGTGACAGAACGTGTAAGATAAAATTGTGAATAATTTATATTTGAAAAGGGGAAATGCACTTTACAATGTTTCCACAGCTGTGATGGACAAACAGAGGAACCTTACCATAACTGGGTTTACATTCCTCCCCTTTTCAGCAGATTAATTAATGCTGAATGAATGCTTAATGTTGCAGTGTAACCAATGAAGGGAAAATCTATTTCCCTGCACCATTTTTATTTATTTATCTTACAGGTTAACAGGTGGAACATGCAGCAGAGCAGAACTAATCACATTAACTAACAAACTAACCAACTAATCACTAATATATGCCAAGGCTTTCTCATTATTTGTTGAAACCTCTCAATTGTTGTTTACACCATATGTTGAAAGGATACATATGGTTATTCTTACACCTGTGAAGAATGACTGTGAGTTTGATCCAGGAGGTCCAGAAAGGATTGAAGGTTGTTGAGATGGATGAGTCAGACAGAATGTGAATGTTACAGACAGATTAATGTGACTATATATATGTTTGTGCTTGGTGAATGTGAGTACAATAGTTGTGTGTTGATAGATTTTTGAGAAAGGTGTACAGGGTTTTCACTATTTTCCTATAGATATAATTTAGTTTTATCAATTTTAATTCTTAGATTTGAACGATAATTAGAAATGTTTTAGAGGATACATTTTAGCTGCACCTTGTTAAGAAGTATCAGAGTAAGCCTAGCTGTGAATTTTACTGATAGGAAATGTTTGTGGTAAAACATTCTGGTACAGAGAATAATAATATATATATATATATAGGAAATGGATGTGAATAAGATATTTGAATTTGACAGGTTATGGAAGGATTTTTGTGTTTTCTGTTCTGATTAGATTAATCATAGATTAAGTGTTTAATTTTCTGAATGTGGTCTTAGCCCTTATCACAGACATCTCTGAATAAGAGCAGTTGAGCTTTTCTCAGATATCAGACTAGTCAACAGAGTAGTGTAGGGTTTTTCTCCTCACAGGTGTCTATGATGATGAAGATGAGATAGCCTGACTTGGCTAAAGCATAGTTCACATTCTTTGCTAAGGTTAACACATACCTGAAATGGAGCAGAGTATATGCAATGTTTTGAAGTTTGTTAAGAGTTGATAATTCAATTTTGGGTAATTTAAGGGTTTTTGAGAAGTATTGGATTTATAAAGTCAAGTTAAAGTCCAGTTGTTTTTTATTGAACGCCTTTTAAGGTATTGAATTTAACTTCATTATTCCTGCATATACCCTGTTGAGGCGTGATATTTGATAGGAGGGACAGCCCGCTTCATTTTATTGTTTTGTTTTTATTTTTATTTGTTTTATGGTTTCATTTTTACATTTATTTTTGTTTATTTTTGTTTGTTTTTGTTTATTCTTTATTACTTTTTTGTTTATTTCTTGTTACATTGTTGTTTTGTTTATTTTATTTTCATTCTTTGTTTTTGGTTGATTTCTTTGCTTTTTGTTACATTTATTTTTTAAATTGTTAGTTTTCTATTGCGTTTCCAGCATATAAGCTCTGACGGTTACCGTATATTTTCTGTTTAGTTTTTATTACCATTTATATTATTGCTTATTTTATATGAGGGTTTTATATTCTGGGTGGGTAACTTAGATGTAATATTGCTGTGGGAGGGAATGTTAGAGATTTCCAATGTGTATCAAGTTTTTAATTGCATTCTCACATAGAACATATAGGATTTTGTTGACATGATGTTTGTCATGTCAAAAGGGGAATTGAAATATATTTCTATCAGTATTACATTACACCCACTATGCTCCATTATTTGTATTCACTTAATTCTGCCTTATAATGTGAAATGTGACACTAGGCAGAACGTTTTTCTCTCGGGCTTTGTTTTCACTAGGGAACAATTACACGCCTGCACATACACAGACATAACATTTGATGTTTACATTGAAGCTGATAGATTGTTGACAGAAAGGAGGGTCACGTGGTAGTGTAGGTGGTTCTAGGGCGGTCCTGAAGCAGTCCAAGGAGGTCCCAGGGTCCAAGGAGGCGGTGACGACATCCGGGGTTTTTATAACCGTGGCCCTGCCTTTGAAGAGTGTGTGTGGACTTGTGCTGGAGTCAGGTCTGTTGTCTGCTGTAAGGTTTATTCTTATATGTACAATAAACCTACATAAAATTTGCACATTCGTTTCAGAGCTTCCTTCAACCTTTTGAATTCGCAACAACCATCAAACATAAACTGTGACTGAGTAAAAAGTCCAACGTTTCATAACTTGTTTAAAAGTTGAACAATGTTTTTACTGTCTGAGCTACAAAGATCCAAATCGGGCTGAGCCTTCTCGTCAGTTTTGCCAAATCCAATTGATCCATTGCTTCTTTGAGTCATTTTTTAACAGTATTTGTCCATATTGTATAACCTACGACTACCAAAAATCTTAGTCCACTATTCCCCAGTGGAGCTTCATGTTTTGAATTATAATTTGTACGGTTTACTTAAAAAATACAAAACCAAAAAAAGTACGGAATAATATTAAAGGTATGGGGGCACCCTTAACTAAATAACAGAACGAAACGTGTATTTTTAATTGTTTTAATGGGATAAAGCAAAGACCCTGGTAAGAAATATTTGGGGACTGATGTAAAGCGGCAGTGAACAACTGCATGCTGCTGCAGCACAGCATCATGACTGATGTCTGTGGTCTCCGCACCACTTGACACCAGATTATTGCTCCACAGTTTAATACAACCACATGCCATAAAGCAGAAGTCGCACTGCATGCAGGGATGGAGCCACCCCAGAGTCTCCTCTCTCGTTTTTCATCTCCTCCTTGGTTCTCTGCAATGAACCACACTGCTAAGCACACACACACACACACACACACACACACACACAACTGAGAGCCCTCGGGGGCTCAGGTGCTCAGAGGTGAATGAATAATATGGTCATGCTCTGTTTTAGCTCTGCGTCAGCTCAAGTTTCACAACCGGAGAGGTTTTCTCAGTCGCGTCACTCCGTCCTGATTCTTGCCCTCCTGCTGTGAAATTGGCAGCGTACACCTGTTCCCGCTCAGGTCGGCCACCTTAAACACTAATCAACCAGGCAGGTGGGGAGAACTGACAAGAAGGTCGGCGGTCAATAAGCAGGGAAAAATTGCCATTTTTACATACTGTTTATGTGAAATGATGGAGCAAATCTCCCCGCGTAAACTCTGCGAGCACTCAATATCAATAAAGCAATATTTTTTTAATTTAAACTGAACACTCTGCCTATTTAATAGATTTAAAAAATCAGTAAGTGGGGGGATAGGCAAAAGATACTTAATGCACATGCATTCAAATAATGATTGTATAAAAATAGGGGTTCATGTCATGAAGTGAAGCTCTTTCCCCTTTAAGAAAGTCAACTTGATTTAAAACACTTAAAGAGACTCACACTGAGTAGATCAAGGGTCAACATAGAATGACTTGAATTCTAATGAGTCATTTATGAGAAGAAAACATTAATTCAACAGGAAGAGCCTCTTTGTCGTATAGATTCATATACAGTATACACCATCCATAAGGGGCATGGTCACATATCTTCAATGGTGGCTTTGCGCTCATCTTTCCTCTTGAGTCTCTCCTCCTCACATGTTGATGTCTGTAGACGCTCACTCACTGGTTAGTGTCTGTGTTCAAAGTGCAAAATCCAGCAAAAGGTGAAGTCTGGCAAGAGCTGACCTCAACAACATTATCATCGTCCCACAAGTCTGCAGGCTGTTATCTGCTGATCGGTCAGCGTGCTAATGGAGCTCACAAACCCCATGTGTTCATGTCATCCAATCAGTTTACTAACTTTTATCATTCATTTGCAGTTCCTATCAAATGTGAGTGCAACAAAGAGTTGAAAACTTAAAGCAGGGGGCGTCAAACTCACTTACAAAAGGGGGACAAAATTAAAACTTTTTTCAAACTAAGGGCAAATTTCTCACTGAGCATCTCACTGAGCCAAGCCATCGTCCCCACCTGTTTCAAAGCCACCACCATCATCCCTGTCCCAAAGAAGGCAACGCCCGCATGCCTCAATGACTATCGCCCAGTAGCACTCACCCCCATCCTGATGAAGTGCTTTGAACGGCTAGTCATGAAAAGCATCACATCTGTCCTCCCTGCCTCCCTGGATCCCTTCCAATTTGCATACCGACCTAATCGCTCAACCGACGATGCCATCTCCTCTGCCCTCCACACAGCTCTCACACATCTGGACACGAAGGACTCTTATGTTAGAATGCTGTTCATCGACTTCAGCTCGGCATTCAACACCATCATCCCCCAACAGCTCATCCTTAAACTGGACAGTCTGGGGCTGAACACCTCAATGTGTAACTGGCTGCTAGACTTCCTGACCGGGAGACCACAGACAGTACGGGTCGGGAGTAACACATCTAGCACCATCACATTGAACACAGGGGCCCCACAAGGATGTGTGCTGAGCCCCCTTCTATTCACCCTGCTAACACACGACTGCACACCATCGTACAGCTCCAACCACTTCATCAAGTTTGCGGACGACACAACAGTGGTAGGTCTCATCAGCAACAACGATGAGACGGACTACAGGAACGAGGTGAGCCGCCTGGCCTTGTGGTGCGGACACAACAATCTCACTCTCAACGTGGAGAAGACAAAGGAGATTGTTGTGGACTTCAGGAAGAGGGATGCCCAACATGCCCCTCTGACCATCAACAGCACCGCAGTGGAGAGAGTGGACAGCACCAAGTTCCTGGGAGTGCACGTCTCAAAGGACCTGTCCTGGAGCAGGAACACTGCAGCACTGGCCAAGAAGGCTCACCAGCGTCTCTACTTTCTCCGCAAGCTGAAAAGGGCTGGAGCTTCAACCCCCATCATGTGCACCTTCTACAGGGGTGCCATAGAAAGTGTCCTGACCAGCTGCATCACGGTGTGGTTTGGTGCATGTACTGCATCATGCCGCAAGAGCCTCCAGCGCATTGTGAGAGCAGCTGAGAAGATCGTCGGCACCTCCTTGCCCTCACTGCAGGACTTACACAGCAAACGCCTCACTCGGAAAGCCCACTGCATGGCAGGTGATCCCACACACCCACTACACAGCCGCTTTAGACTGCTGCCATCAGGGAGGAGACTGAGGAGTCTCCAGGCTCGAACCAGCAGACTGAGAGACAGCTCTGTTCATCAGGCAGTCAGGATGCTAAACACTCTGCCTGCTCTGCCTCCCCTCCCATTTGAACTGCCTTAACACAAAAAACTTTCTCACACATTACCACACAACACAAAGATTTTAACACTGGACTCTGTGTCATCAAACGGGTTATTCACTAAACTCTCGGTCATGTGCTCATTCAGTTTGCACTACTTCTCATATTTGCACTGTTTGTATTACATCACTGCCTATAGTCATACTACTGTTTACATTCACTGTTTACATTTATTAATACTGTTTACATTTATTACTACTGTTTACATTTATTACTACTGTTTACATTTACACTACTTTTATATCTACACTACTGCTGATACATATACAGTATTCTCTGACTAGCCTTATTTAAGGATGCCCAATGTGCCTTACTGCATATGCCACTTTGCCTCTATACCAACATCAACTACCTCATACATATACTGTGTACATTAACTCATATGCTGCTTTGCCACTCTTTGCAAATGTCAATGCTAGAACCTTCAGTTTATTTTATAGATATACTTTTTATACTTTTTATACTACTATGCAAAAACTCAGGACAGTATTACACTTTTATTATTTCATTTTATGCTTATGTTCATTAAATGTTTAGTGTTTTAGTGTTGGTGTAAATTTTCATACTTTTATACTACTATGCAAAAACTCAGGACAGTGTTACACTTTTACTATTTTATGCTTATGTTTATTAAATGTTTCAGTGTTTTAGTGTTTAAATGGTTACTGTTGCACCGAGGGACTGAGAGAAACGCAATTTCAATCCTGTGTATGTCCTGTACATATTGCAGTTCTGACAATAAAGTTGACTTTGATTTTTACTTTGACTTGAATTTCAGAATCTACATTACCGGTAAGTCAAATCAGGTACCCAACCTCTTTGTCGCAGGTTCCTCAACAAGAGTTTGATTGGTCTCATTGGATGTTCTCTGTTGTGCTTTTGACATCATAATCAAAGATTACTGAAAAAATTCAAAAAGGTAGAAATATTTACATTTCACATATCGTCTTGAGGGCCAGATAAGATGTCAACGAGGGCCACATTTGGCCCTCTGGCCTGGAGTTTGACACAAATGATACTGGAGCAGTATTGTGACTGCTCGTTGCTGCTTTTCGGCTATAAAAATAATTCACCCTCTGAGGTGATTATAAAATTAAAGCTTAAAGCAAAAAATGTTGGAAACAAGGAGAAACAGAGTTTGACCAACAAAATACAACTAGTTTCTGTTGTTTTTCAGAGTAGGGTTTGACTGCAGGCCTTCAGTGGGTAATGTTTCTGCACAGGTCTGTGAACCAACAAATGGATGCTCACCCGTTCATACCACTCACTTCTCGCATGTTGCAACAGCTCCACACCGCTCAAACATTACAAGTCTAATGATGCTATCATTGCCTCCCCTAACCTTAAACTCTTTCATGTCGGAAAATGCTGCAAAACACTTTTTTATGGGCAGTTAAATTAATACGGCTCCTATTTGTTTGCAGTGATCGTTGACAGATCCTTTGATTAAAGTCAGGAGCCGCGTGGTTCCTTTGAAGTGGAGACTCGAGCAATAATCTTTCACTAAATCACGTCTAACTGTGTCCAGCCACATTAAGCACAGTTTCAGATGACTGAACCCAGACTGTCTACCAGCTGACGACTGAAGGCACTCCTTATTACAGGTTTAAGTTATGCAAATTAATTAGGTGAATTCCCTTAATTAAAATCAAGTCTGGGGGTTGTCTTTCATGTTTCTACCTGTTCTTTTATTAAATTGTGTTTTTTTTCCCCTCCCTTAATTATATTTTATCACTTGCTGACTGAACAACATGAAGTGGGTCAAAGGCAGCTTAAATGACATGAAGGTAGCTCAAGGACATACTGTATTTATGGAAAAGGTACTTTGAAGCTCATTGTGAGCAAGACGTCACAAATTGTGCGATCAAACTGAGAAGTGTGGTCGTTTGTGTAGATAGTGAATTTAACTCACATTTTTAAAAGTACTTTCAGTAGTGTCTAGTGAAATACAAAAAGTGTGCATGTTTTAAAATGTTTGTGTCTTTATAAAAACACACCTGTGTGTCCTCGTTTACGGTACTCTGTTTCAGTGCTACATGCAGTGATTTGTCAATCAACTGGGGTGGTCAGTTAGGTTCCTGGGGCCTCATGTACAAAGACTTGCGTAGATTTCTTACTGAAAAGTCACGTACGGACAAATCCAGAAAAGTGTCCACGCACAAAAAAATCCAGATTTATCAAACTGTGCGTACACCGGTATCCACGCACATTCCTTATGTACAACACAATCAACGTGGAATTCAGCGCACATGAGAGAGTGGCCGACTCCGCCTTTGACACGCCTCCGTATGAATATGCAAAGTCATTCAAATATGCCATGCACGACAGGAATGTCGTCTCTGCTCCATTGCAAATCATGTCGGAACGTGGAAAAAAGAGGAACTTCACGGACTGTGAACAGGAATCACTTCTGAGTGAGGCAGAGAAGCACGGAAAAAGGTTTTATTCGGCACGCCTAGCGCAAAACATACCATCCACTTTTAAACAAGAAGTTGACCCATCTGCTCTAACATGCCTGTATAGGTTAGTGGTGAGCGCGCCCGCCCTTCGTCCCAAAGGTCGTGAGATCGACTCCCCCTTGGTACAACGTTTTTTTTTTTCATTCCAGATTTAAAGAACACAGGACAACTATTTAATAAAACAACAAGAAATAGAACAATACATGAAATGAAAGGAAGCAGACGATTTCTTGTTTTGTAAATAGTTTTCATGTGTATTTAAATCTGGAACGAAAAAAAAAAAGAGAAACGTTGTACCATGCGAGATTCGAACTCATGACCTTTGGAACTAAAGGCAACCGCGCTACACACTGACCTAAACGTAGGCGTGTTGGTACAGCTTGGTTAACTTCTTATTTAAAGAAATCACATCTCATTGTTGTCAATATCGTTGCCACTATTTGGCGCATGCTTTTATATCCACTCATCTAATTGCGTCCATGTGGATGTAATAATTGTTAATCATGTGTGTTTGGTGGGATTTATGATTATTTTCATATCATGGACACAGTTTCTCTGAATAACCTGTAAGTGTCGCCAAAGGAAATATAACCACAGAAACGTGCGTACGCAAGCAGGGGAGCAGCCGTGGATTTGTACGTGGATACAAATCCACGGCTGCTCCCCTGCTTGCGTACGCACGTTTCTGTGGTTATTGTTCCTTTGGCGACACTTACAGGTTATTCAGAGAAACTGTGTCCATGATATGAAAATAATCATAAATCCCACCAAACACACATGATTAACAATTATTACATCCACATGGACGCAATTAGATGAGTGGATATAAAAGCATGCGCCAAATAGTGGCAACGATATTGACAACAATGAGATGTGATTTCTTTAAATAAGAAGTTAACCAAGCTGTACCAACACGCCTACGTTTAGGTCAGTGTGTAGCGCGGTTGCCTTTAGTTCCAAAGGTCATGAGTTCGAATCTCGCATGGTACAACGTTTCTCTTTTTTTTTCGTTCCAGATTTAAATACACATGAAAACTATTTACAAAACAAGAAATCGTCTGCTTCCTTTCATTTCATGTATTGTTCTATTTCTTGTTGTTTTATTAAATAGTTGTCCTGTGTTCTTTAAATCTGGAATGAAAAAAAAAAACGTTGTACCAAGGGGGAGTCGATCTCACGACCTTTGGGACGAAGGGCGGGCGCGCTCACCACTAACCTATACAGGCATGTTAGAGCAGATGGGTCAACTTCTTGTTTAAAAGTGGATGGTATGTTTTGCGCTAGGCGTGCCGAATAAAACCTTTTTCCGTGCTTCTCTGCCTCACTCAGAAGTGATTCCTGTTCACAGTCCGTGAAGTTCCTCTTTTTTCCACGTTCCGACATGATTTGCAATGGAGCAGAGACGACATTCCTGTCGTGCATGGCATATTTGAATGACTTTGCATATTCATACGGAGGCGTGTCAAAGGCGGAGTCGGCCACTCTCTCATGTGCGCTGAATTCCACGTTGATTGTGTTGTACATAAGGAATGTGCGTGGATACCGGTGTACGCACAGTTTGATAAATCTGGATTTTTTTGTGCGTGGACACTTTTCTGGATTTGTCCGTACGTGACTTTTCAGTGAGAAATCTACGCAAGTCTTCGTACATGAGGCCCCTGGTGTGGCAAGTGCCACCCTGGCCACCCCTCTGGCTCCGCCCCTGAATCTATGGCTGCAGATTTCCTTCTGGAGTGAACCCAGTTCAAGATGGCCATCGCGGCTAATAAACCTTAGCCAGCACAAAGATGGCGCTTTAAAGGGGACCACACATGCAAAATTCACTTTTTAATGTTTTTTTACTAAACTTTGGGTATTTACTTCATAAAAAAACAGTCCTTGTGCCAAAAAAATGCACCCAGTGGTTTATTTACTCTAAGTAGATTTATTTGTCTGTGATTAAAAACGCTCCGTTTCACACTTCCTGCGGTTTGTGATGTCACAAACCGTAGCCAATCACCTCAAACCTGAGTCCAGCCCCTCACCTAGCAACCCCTGGTGATGCTCCACCCACTTGAGTATAAAAGATGTCACGGTTGCCTAGCGGTTTAGGAGCTGACCTGGCGGTCATTTATTCATTTATTTAGCCCATGGGGGGCTAGGGGTTTGCCCTGCTCCAGCCATGCAGCACATCTCGAGTAAAACCAGAATGTTTTATTACCTTGTTTGAATGAACTCTGTCTCGTTGAAACTGTGCACACACACTCTAGCGGTTTGGACTTGTTTCTTATATGATGAAGGACTACTGTTGCACAACTGT
>JBBPBX010009714.1:32117-44999 GCA_038048925.1 Garcialebias charrua | reverse complement strand
AGCGGTTACGACACTTGACCGCCACGCAGGAGAGCGGAGATCGCGTCCCGTCAACGGCATCTTTTTTTTCCCCCCCTTTTTTTTAAAGCCTTTTGTTTCGGAGAAATCGGGGTGAGACTAGAAATATACATCGACATAATAATACTTTATAATTGTTATTTTTACGTTTTAGTTCAATTTTTAGTGTAATATCGCTCCCAACGCGAAGCCGGCAGAAAACTGTGCACACACACACTCTCTTCGCGTAATGAGTAATAAAAAAGAGCCATCAAGCACCACTGATCGATATATTTTCAGATTAGCAACTTATTTATTTTAAGAATACCTTTCACTTCATCAAAATCTAATCAAAACTTCAGCGTTCTAAATGTAGGTGGTTGTGATTATTTCTTATACGACGAAAGTCTGTTTTTGCACAACTGCACGGTTGGCCCAGAGGTAATGAACCGGACTCGTCATCCGAAGGACACAGGTTCGCGTCACGGTCGCGGATTTCCTTTTTTTTTTTTTAAGCCTTTTGTTTTGCAGACCGCCGGCGAAGACACCATCTGCGTGCGGGAGTTGTTGCGAGCTACTGACTTTTGACGTCCGGGGGTCCGGTCAAAAGTTGCCTCATGCGGATAAATTAACTGGAGACATTCTGTGAACTTTGTGTGTGGACTGAAGCACGCTCCAACAAGCGCCGCATGCAACGAGCGGAGCACACCGCCCGCTCGGAGAGGAAAAGCTATCATTAGCCTCGGAGCTAATGCTAAAAAAAGGAGCTGCAAATGGCGGCAAGCGCAGAGGGCTTTTGGTAAGTTATCTTAAGCTACTAGCACTAACAGTAAGTCAAATGAGTAATAAAAAAGAGCTAATTTTAAAATAACAACATATTAGAGATACTGGCTGTTGCAGAGGGCGTAGTTAATGTAAATAGGTCTTTGTAGGGCGTGGCTTTCAGACCTCATTATTCATAAACCGGTCGTTTAGAACGGAAGTGAAATTTGGCAGAATTAGAAAGGGGATATTTTTTAATCTAAGCATTATTTTGTGTATAAAATTGACTGAAAATGGTCTGGATAGCCCACAGATAAACCACAAAAAATTATATATCCTACATTTGGTCCCCTTTAACTTTAACTCAATGCATTTTACACATTTTGAAGTCAAATTTTGGGAGAGTAGCTGATGTTCATTCACTTACTCAGCTCACCCAGGATCATGTGACATATATTGCAATCAGGGGCGTAACTTTAGGTCTAACATTGGGGGGGTTGTGATTAACAATAAACACGAAAAAATTGTACACTATACGCTTCAGTGTTTAATACGCGTCATCTCTTCTTCTTCTTCTTCTTCGATGGTGTTTACTGGCAGTTTACAAACTCAGTGCATTACCGCCATCAACTGGACGGAGATGTAATTCAAGAGTCTACTTTCAACAAAAAATAAATTAATTAATTAATTAATTAATTAAAATAAAATTAAATCCTTTCAGCTAATTTTGTAACTTTCAAATATTTAACAAATGCTTTAGTTATAACCTGTGACTGATTTTTCTTCAATAAAGTAACCATTGTCACCGAACTCCCCATTACCCTTTCCAGTGCCTTCCTCTCTTTATTATATTTCTTACAATAAATCAACACATGTTCCACTCCTTCCAGTACCCCACAATTAGAGCAGTCACCTGATGGATGTTTTCCTATTATCTTTAGACCACTATTTAATGTAGTGTGCCCAATCCTCAACTTAATCCATACTTCCTCTCTCCTAGACATTAAACTACTATCGTCACTTAGGAGTACCTCCTTCTGTATGTTATGTAAATGTCTTCCTCTTTCCTCTAAATCCCACCTCTCCTGCCACATATCATTTATTTTATCTTTAACAATTATTTTTATTTCTGCTTTACTTAATGGGACATCATATTCAATTTCTCTTGCTGTATACGCGTCATCTCCACGCGACGCGTCAGCTTTGTCCTGATCAAGATGGCGGCGACAGGACCCAGCTAGTACGAAGAACTTCACAAAGAAACACGGTAAAAACAATTATTTCTTTGCGAGAAAAAATATATTACTAAGCTGACTTTATAGAAGACGTGTTCTTGAGTTTAACTAAATGTTCAAATCGGCTGGATTTAAAAAAAAAAGTTCGCTGATTTTTATGCAGGCGCCAGGCGGGTCAAACCGGACGCTTTCTTTCTTTAAATTTAGCTAAATAAACGCTTAAAAATATACAGTATTTCTTCGCTGACTTATGGGTGATAGTAGACGTACTCCTGAGTTTGACGAAATGTTCAAATCAGCTGGATTTAAAAAAAAAAAAGTTCGCTGAATTTTATGCAGGCGCCAGGCGGGTCAAACCGGAGCTTTATTTAGTTAAATAAACGCTTAAAAAATATATTTCTTACCTCACTACAGCAGATGGGCTCCTGAGCTGAACCAAATGTGAAATCAGCTTGATTTAAAAATCCGCGGTGTGGTTTATGAGTGGTATCTTGCAAACAAAAACAGCGAACCTCACAGCTAATAGCAGCTACATCCATAGCAAGGGGCGGGCAGCGACAGAGTCAGTCCGACCAAAGGAGGCCTTTTTCGAACACATGCATGTAGAAACTTCTGGGCAACTTCATGAGCAGCTCCGTGACTCACGTGACTTCCTGTAGCCGGTGAGATGGGTGATACCAAATTATTTGCAGGGGAGGGGGTCAGTCCTCAGGGAGTTTGTTAAAAACATGCAGCAATTTTACTAAAAAATTTGAATGAATAAAGAAAATCAATTATTGATGTAAGATATGTATAATGACGAAATGATTTCATTTTATTGGGGGGGTTAAATGACCGGATCAAATTATTGGGGGGGTCAAAACCCCCCTAACCCCCGTGTAAATTACGCCTATGATTGCAATGTCATTTTTTTTAATCAAGTGGTGACATCCCTCAACTTAAGCTGATCTGCACAATTTCATGAAATTCTTTAATTCAAACAGTTTTCAAAACTGACCTTGTGGTTTGCACACAAACACTTTCCTGCACGTCTACCATTGTCCACTTCCACAGCTAACTACAAAGCAGCGCTGAGCCACAGATATGAAGGGAGGGGCTTTGTCTTCCCCAGCTTTCTTCTGAAACCTACTGTAAGCAGTTTTCCTGCAGACCCAAACAGGAAAAATGTCTGCAGGGCTTCAGTGTGTGTGAAAAGTCAACTTTCCCTTCATGTAGAAAAGCTCATTCACACTACCCAAACATTCTTCCTTGGATTTGTGTCCACTTGCTACTACTACTGTACCCAAACAATGAGTCTACATGAAGGGGGAGCGAGTGGGTGAGCCATTTCTGGGGATTGAGTGACTTTTTTAGAAAGAAAGAAAAAAGGCCTGTGGGCATTGGGAGGGCAGGGAAGCATGATCTCGTGTAAACATTTTGTTTCTCTCTCCATGACAGCTGCAGACTCAACACCAGCCGAAGCACGGGGGTACCTGAATGACCCCCGCTGACCTTTATACTCTCATTTAGAAGCAGCCATCCATAACCACATTTATCCTTTAAGGTCCAACAGGTGAGCAGCCCAAACTCAGAGAAACAATGGGTTCATTATCTGTTATTAGCTGCTGCAATGGGTCTACAGCAGGCCTGTTGGCCACCCCGACATCATGCTCTCATTTAGCCGTCAACAAGTTCAAATAAAGGCTGAAGGGGTGGTCCTCACGTCTTTCTCTCACACTGAGCACCTTAAAGGCTCAAAGTGATGCTGTATGGGTCACGGTAGCTTTTTAAGCTTTAACATTGGTCAAAAACTGCAGAATAAAGATACAATGTCCTTTAAACTTCCTATACGACCACACATAGAGCCCAGGTGGTACCCCCTGCCTCTTTGGACACCTGCTGCAGGAACATCAGGTGCTGTGAGATTAGGGGGTGAACCTTTAAGTGCTGTAATTCAATCTCAGCTTGAAATTCTCCACAAAAAAAATATGGAGCAACAAAAGGAGACCTGGGGGGGCAAACCCAGCCCGACACAACAGCAGCCTATATTTAACTGCGCTGGGAACTGTGTGAGCAGCCGCACAGGAACACTTTCAATGCACAACGAAGGCTGGCTGGGACTGAACTTCCTCCTCAGACTCCAGCATGAGTGTCTCGCTCATTTGGACACCCCCCCACTCCAAACCCCACAGCAACATAAAAAGATAAGCATTGTTTGGCCAAACAAAGAGCCACTTTCAGTGTCTCAAAGGCCCCAGTTTCACATCCAGGCCAGCATTTGATGTCAGGCATGGACAATATTTAACCTCTCACAAGTGGCTGTGAACCAGATGGATGAAGAGGGTAATGTCAGGGTGGAGAACAGGTGAAGATGAGCTAAATCAACCAAAAGAGAGGAGTCTTAAAGAACTTGGAGTGATGCATTTTCTGACTCTGAGGTGACAATAAAGTCCAAAAGTTTGAAAAAGTGTGTAAACCTTTAGTGAGTTTTGGTCATCCAGAGCCAGCGCCTGCTTCTTCAGCTCGGAGACCTTCTTCTGGCACAGCTGGCACGAGCCTCCTCCTCTCTCCTCCGACTCGGAGATGGAGCCGGCGCCCTCAGGAGGAGGTCGGCTGCTGCATCGCGCCTCCTCCGCAGAGTGGAGCCTTTTCCTGGGGGTCACCTCTCCGCCCGGACACCCCTCCACCTTCAGCACAAGACAGAAACTTTGGTTAGCAGCGTGCCAGCAGCAGGAACTCCTCGAAGTGGTGCGTAAAAGTGGCTGTTGAACTTGGAAACCCCAAAAAACAACCTGCTGAGGCACAGTGAACAGGCTGTGAGGCTCCTCTCCATCAGGAACCAGTTGGTCTGAACTCATCTTCCCAGATCAGGGTTCAGGAGCAGGTTCTGTTGCCATATAGGCTACACAGCGCAGACATGACTCCGGGTTGCCACATCTGTCACATCACGGCTGCAAAGTCCATGCGCGCGAGTTTTGGCACATGCGGGAGGCGGTGTAGGGCTGGAATGGGAGGGCTGAGAAAAGTTTCCCTGCAGTGCAGGGAGGAGGCTACACCTCCCTGCACTGCAGGGACATATCTGCCCGTTTAAATTCCCTCACTTGTCTTACTTTTAAAAAAACTGGGGGTGAAACATTTATACATGTTGGCCCTTTGGAATATGATGCCCAAACTAAAAAAAAAAATAATAATAATAATAATAATAATAATAATAATAAAACAAAAATGTGTGTTTTGTTTTGGGCATTTTTTGCATTTAAAGCGCGCGTCAGCAACTGTTGCCTCCCCCGGTGTTTGCGCAGCGCTGCGCGTCCTTGGTGTGACTCTGGCGCCCTCCTCTGTCCAAAACGCAGAACAGCAGCAGCTTCAGCTCAGACTGCGCACCACAGGTTTAATATTTCATTGGTCAACTTTAAATATTTCATGTGGCTGATGTAAGCCACAGTGGCCACATACGCCTCTGTCCCCAACAACTGAAACATTTTAGTTTTTCCCCGTTTCTGCCTTGTAACACTGATTTTTTATTTTTTGCACTTTGAAGCTTAGACGCATGGCATGGGATGTGTTTGGTAAAATAAATGGGAGCCATAAAATGTTCAATAGACTGTATTTTACCTTATTGGCTGCAAAATTTAAAGCTTTAAAAGGAGAGTATTCATTTTAAGCGTCTATAACCAAACAACTTATTTTACTCATGCAGTTTCTGCTCGCTCCTAAATATTCAGTTTGTTTTGTTTTAAATGCTAAGATTCTTTAAATGGCATAAAAAAAGTCTTCAAGACTTGAACCAGATCAACTCCCCCCCTGAATCAGAGGCTGGAGTTTGGATGAGATGCTGAACAGAGAGGAGATGTTGATGTGCTGTTCAGCATCTCACCATCACTCATGTCAAACATCTGGTTTTTACCTTGGTTCTCCTCTTCAGCAGGTGACTCGTGAACCCAAATATGATGTCGGAGTCAACAAGGATCGTCCCCAGGTCGATCACACCGGGGTTGGGCTTCCCCCCTCCGGGAGATGAGCCCCCAGGTGAGTTTGGCAGAGCCATGGCGGTGTCCAGATGTTCCACCTACTGGACTTGTAGATCCATGAAACGTCTCGTGCCCCCTGAAAACATCGTTTTAATCCGGACATTCAGCGGATGTGAGCTCTTCCATGAAACGTCTCGTGCCCCCTGAAAACATCGTTTTAATCCGGACATTCAGCGGATGTGAGCTCTCCACGTGTGCGTAAAACAACCTTTCCGGTTTCCATATGTTCACGCACACACCCGCACACAAAAAGGTAAGAAGTAGAATCCACCCGCGCGTGTAGAGCAGCTTTAATCCACGTGGTACTTTTTAAACCATCTCTGCTGAGCAGGTCTGAGGTCTGCGCGCTCATCCCTGCCTCTCCTCCTCTCTCTCCTCTCCCTCAACCATCCCCTCTCTCTCTCTCTCTCTCTCTTTCTCTCCCCCCTGAACGCCCCTGTCACTGATGACCTCCTCTGGCTGCGGGTGCGTGCCTGTCATCCCCCGCACGGAGATGTAAACCTCCTAATGTCTGTGCACATGGCGGCTCCATCTTCATGGCTCGTTCAACCCTCCAGATGAAGGTTCTTATCCTAAAGATTAATAAACATGTGCTTGATTTCACATTCAGCTGAAATTGACTCTCATTCATTCAACCTTTATTTATGTATGTAGATATATACTCTTTGCTTCATTCAAAGTCAAAGTCAACTTTATTGTCAGAACTACAGGTCATACACAGGATTGAAACTGCGTTTCTCTCAGTCCCTCGGTGCAACAGTAACCATTTAAACACTAAAACACTAAAACATTTAATAAACATAAGCATAATGTGTAACACTGTCCTGAGTTTTTGCATAAAAGTATGAAAATTTACACCAACACTAAAACTAAAACACTAAACATTTAATGAACATAAGCATAAAATGAAATAATAAAAGTGTAATACTGTCCTGAGTTTTTGCATAGTAGTATAAAAAATATAAAAAGTATATCTATAAAATAAACTGAAGGTTCTAGCATTTGCAAAGAGTGGCAAAGCAGCATATGAGTTAATGTACACAGTATATGTATGAGGTAGTTGATGTTGGTATAGAGGCAAAGTGGCATATGCAGTAAGGCACATTGGGCATCCTTAAATAAGGCTAGTCAGAGAATACTGTATATGTATCAGCAGTGGTGTAGATATAATAGTGTAAATGTAAACAGTATTAATAAATGTAAACATTGAATGTAAACAGTATGACTATAGGCAGTAATGTAATACAAACATTAGTACAAATATGAGAAGTAGTGCGCTCCCTCTGGGGCTGCTTGGGCTCGAGTGTCCTGTCCTGTCCTGTCGGCAGGGCGCGGGTTGGGCCGAATATTGGATATCTGCTACTCTCCACCCCAGAATGAATGGGCCTACCTCCTGGGTTTGGATGTGGGCTGCCCCATGTAGGGAGCAGGTACATGTCTTGGACCTAGGGGGTATAGAGTGTGCATCGGGATTATGAATGGAGCGTGTCGTTATTGTTTGTCTTTCTGTGACTGAGGGTGAGGATGAGGGTGGGTCTGAATGAGTGTATCTGTGTATGAATGTTTAAGTGTCAGGCTGGGACTTGGACTACCCCCTCTCTGATACTTCTGAGGCTACTTAGTGTCGCGCTCCTGCCACGTGGCCCCCTGGTGGGTGTTCCTTTGCCTGCGGGCGTGCTTGGGGCCCTCACTATCTGGGGTTGGGCGCTTGGGCGTTTGTCGGCTCGGCCTGGTGGCTGCCTGGTGGGGCTCGTGTCCTCTGGTCCTTTCGGGTCTTGGCCTGAGGGATGGGCGTCCCCGGTGCCCGGGCCTCGGTGACCGGCCCTGGGGCTACGTCAGTGCAGCGGGCTCCGGCGGGGGCCTATGAATTTGTCGCGTTTGACCCCGGGGGGTCATTGTATGTGGTCGCTGGTGGGATTCGTCCGGTTCTTCCCCTTGGTCGGATCTGGGGAGTGGGCGAGTGGCTCGTCCTGTTCGGGTGGCCCTGGGGACTCTGGGCTCGGGGTCCTTCCTGGAGTCTTGGGCTTTGATCGCCCCTTCGTCTGCCTCGGGCTTTGGGGGGACGGATCTCTGATGCTTCACAGTCGCTACTAAATGTTCTATTGGAGGAACCTTATTCACTTATGCATGCTCACAACCACACACAAATGGATGCAGGGATGTATATGTAGATATATGCAGATATGTAGATGGGTATATGAATGAATATAAATGTATATGTATGTATNGTACATGTCTTGGACCTAGGGGGTATAGAGTGTGCATCGGGATTATGAATGGAGCGTGTCGTTATTGTTTGTCTTTCTGTGACTGAGGGTGAGGATGAGGGTGGGTCTGAGTGAGTATATCTGTGTATGAATGTTTAAGTGTCAGGCTGGGACTTGGACTACCCCCTCTCTGATACTTCTGAGGCTACTTAGTGTCGCGCTCCTGCCACGTGGCCCCCTGGTGGGTGTTCCTTTGCCTGCGGGCGTGCTTGGGGCCCTCACTATCTGGGGTTGGGCGCTTGGGCGTTTGTCGGCTCGGCCTGGTGGCTGCCTGGTGGGGCTCGTGTCCTCTGGTCCTTTCGGGTCTTGGCCTGAGGGATGGGCGTCCCCGGTGCCCGGGCCTCGGTGACCGGCCCTGGGGCTACGTCGGTACGGCGGGCTCCGGCGGGGGCCTATGAATTTGTCGCGTTTGACCCCGGGGGGTCATTGTATGTGGTCGCTGGTGGGATTCGTCCGGTTCTTCCCCTTGGTCGGATCTGGGGAGTGGGCGAGTGGCTCGTCCTGTTCGGGTGGCCCTGGGGACTCTGGGCTCGGGGTCCTTCCTGGAGTCTTGGGCTTTGATCGCCCCTTCGTCTGCCTCGGGCTTTGGGGGGACGGATCTCTGATGCTTCACAGTCGCTACTAAATGTTCTATTGGAGGAACCTTATTCACTTATGCATGCTCACAACCACACACAAATGGATGCAGGGATGTATATGTAGATATATGCAGATATGTAGATGGGTATATGAATGAATATAAATGTATATGTATGTATACTGTATATATATTTGTAGGTATGGGTATGTGTATTTATAGAAATCTACTGCAAGGTCATGAATATTATTAGTCTTTATGCTTGTATGTTTCGTTGCTGTGTTCTGTCATGTGCTTTGCAGGATTGTGGATGGAGGTTTGGTGTGTTTGCCTTGTGCTCTTTTTGTGGATAATTGTTGTTTTGTTGTCTTACTTTCTCTTTTCTTTCTTTCTCTCTATTTAAAAAAAATACATATTGGAGTGAGAGGATGGCTATAAGGTGAGAAGGGAGGCCGTCTATAAATGGAAAAAAAATAATAAATAAATGTAAACAGTATTAATAAATGTAAACATTGAATGTAAACAGTAGTATGACTATAGGCAGTAATGTAATACAAACATTAGTGCAAATATGAGAAGCAGTGCAAACTGAATGAGCACATGACCGAGAGTTTAGTTGACCATTCATTTGACCATGTTCTGGATCAAATTATAATCTGGAGTTTCTTTAAAAGTTTGACCATCTATTTTTGGCAAGCTGAACTCAGTCATGCTAATGGCGCAATTTGAAAAGGTTTATTCCAATTTGGGCATTTCTAAAATGCAGGTAGGCACTCAGTGTAAACAAAGCACTGCTGAAAACCGCCTGGAAGCTTCAGCCCCATTATCAGGCAGACCATGATCTGTGTAACAAAAACTGTTTTCAGTCACTTTGGCTAGATTTTGGTAACAAATACATGCAGATAGCAGCTGCCCCACATTTACTTTATTTCTTTCTTAATTTATAATTTAGGGACACATTAACAATAAACACAATTTAAATACCGTAATGATATCTACTAAAACACATGCATGGATATTATGTCATATGTCTAAACTTCAGCAGATCAGAAAACTGCCAATCAATATTCAGTGAATAAACCTTCACCTTTTAAATCAGGCCGAGCCTAGGGCTGCAGCCAGAGGGAACCAATGTAGAGCAATGGAGCAGAGTTCTGTTGTTAACCAGAACGCATCATGAATGAATGATTCAATAGCTGTTTGATCCAAAACCTTTATAATTCAGCAGAATATGAATGGACAGAATGAGAATCTGTTGTTTCTAAAATGAGGACAGAAAAAACAAAACACAACAGACACTGAAATGTGTTGACTTTCAGTTGCAAGTTGCTCAAGTCCTCAAACTATTGGTTCCTACATTACCCAGAATGCAATAAGACTGTAAGGTGGCCCTCTTTGCAGCGCAGGCAAAGATGAGTTCAAGAAATCGGGAATTTACACCTCCACCAGGGGCGGAGAGCCTTGCCACCCTGTTTGCCACCCCAGCTGGACATTACGAACGCAAACATCTTTTTTCCGACAACATTGTTTTTTTTAATTATTAAACATACTGTGCAGTACAGTAATGTTGTACAGTATTTTATATGTGTTTTTGGATTAATGTGTAGGGTACTGTGATAGCTAACCGCTTGTAAATAAAGTTCTGTACATGTTTATGCCACAGTATGTTCGCTTGTTTTGTCTCGCGTCGAAAAACGGCTTTACGGCGCCACATAGGCATGCATGTTCCGTCTTACGTCGAAAAAGCGGGTTTACGACGCCGCGTTGAATGCGTTCCGACATATGTCGAAATTCACTTGACGACGACGCGTAGGAACGGAACTCTGTCGTAAGTATATACATATACTGCATATATATTTACTGCATATGTATATATAATATATACTGTATATATATACAGTATATATATATATGTGCAAAGGTGGGCACCAGACCGCTAGGGAGCGCTAATGCGCTAATCCGCTTACAGCGGACCTAAACAATTTGTTAGCTTTACAGCGGATTGACTAACTTTTATAATTCATAAGCGGATTTGCGCTATTTTTATTTAAAATGCAGTACCGATAATAACTAATTATCTATCAGTAAAAATGAAAAAACTTATTTACGGGCCCGGACGACTGCTAACAGACCATATCCTGTCAGCGCCGGATGTGGTCCGTGACAAAAAAGCGTCCCCTCAGTCTCTTTGCTAGAGCGAGCGCTCTCAGTTAGCAGCCAGTGTGTTACTCTGCAGCCTTATTGCTTGTTTTCGAAGAGTCAGACGAAGAGTTTTTAACATGGAGGGTGAACTTATGGATGTTTCTCAGCGGCCTACGCGACGCGTCTGGATTTTAAAAAGTATTTCGCCATTTGCCCTCTTCAAAATGGCGGCCGCGACGGCCACAGAAGATAAGGACTTTCCATGAAAACACGGTAAAAACAATTATTTCTTTGCTGAGAAAAAATATATTTCTTAGCTGACTTTATAGCACAAGGTTTTTCTGAGCATAACCGGTTCAAATGGTCAAATCTGCTGGTGACATTCTCTACATGAATGCTCCTACAAGCACCCTGCGGATGTTGGATGTGGTCTATCATGGTGCACTAAGATTCATAACTGGTTGTGATTATCGTACCCACCACTGCACCCTGTATTCACTGGTTAACTGGACATCATTAACCTCACGCAGACTCTTCCACTGGTACATTTTCATCTTTAAATCACTTCTTGGTCTGCTGCCCTCATACATCTCCTCCTACATGTCTTTGCGTGAGTGCAGCTACAGTGTGCGCTCTCAGGACATGATTACCTGCAGTGTTCCGTCAGTGAGGACTGAACTTGGAAAAAGGGCCTTCTCCTACTCTGCTCCTGCTTCATGGAATATCTTACAAAAAGATCTGAAGCTCTCGACCTTGACTTCTCTAAATGGTTTTCAGAATCTGTTGGAATCCTGGCAAAAACCAATGCAGATTTGTTCCTGTCTTTGATTTTATACGTCTACCTTATAATGTTTTGCTAGTTTTTTGATACTTTGTTAAAAAAAAAAAAAAAAATCTTTTGTTTTTTTCTCTCTTTTTGTTTTCTATTGTTTATTGTTTGTTTGTTTATTGTTTAATGAAATTCTATCACTGCTGTTCATTGTTCTTTAGTTTTAGCAGGTCGCTTTCGTAAATGAGCCCATGAGGTTCAAAAGATTTACCTGACTAAATAAAGGTTGAATGAATGAATGAATGAATTAAAAAAAGTAGTTCGCCATTTGCCCTGTTCAAAATGGCGGTTAGCATGTTAGCATTAGCGTCCGCTAGCATTGCTAATACATAAGTGCTTTTGAAATTGCGGACCTAAATAAATCAATAAGTGCTTTAGAAATAGCGGAACTAATTTTTGGATTAGCGCTGCCCAGCACTGTATATGTGTGTGGAGGGGGAGGGTGTTGCCACCCCCTGAAACATCCTTGCCACCCTCTTGCCACCCCATAGATATTTTTCTAGATCCGCCCCTGACCTCCACCTTTATTTATAACCCATTTGGCTCAAGTTTTTCATTAAAATGACTTCACCCGTCGGTGCAGGGCTTTCAGACAATTGTTTAGGGCTCAGTGTGGTCCAAGCTAAGTTTCTAATTACAACTCGGGATGTTATTTACTCTAAAGAAGTTTTTCTTAACTCGTGAAAGTTGCAAGGTCATTAGGAAAAGGGAGATGAAATAGCTTTTTTCTTTCTTTTCATTTGAACAAATATGAAGATTCAGACTTGGGTAACAATGACTTTTTGAACAGAGGGAATACATTATTAATATTCCACGGCTGGGTTAATTATTTATTTAAACAGGTCTCGTCTCGTCCTTCCACTTTTATCATGGGGCTACTGACCAGCACCCTCCTCTAAAGAGGTGTGGGGCTGGAATAAAACGGGTCCATTGGGTCTCCTCCTTCTGGCCTCCCTGGTGATGTCCCCCTCCCCTGGGACTGCAGACCTTGCTGCTGCAGCTGCCCTTTACGCACGCACGCGTAAATGGCTGAGGGCATCTCATTACGCCTCACCCTGGGAGA
>JBBPBX010009714.1:14006-30291 GCA_038048925.1 Garcialebias charrua | reverse complement strand
TAGATAAATGTACAGTACTGTACAGTCACCAAGCACTTAGCCTATCCTAACACAGTTTTTAAAGATGAAGGAGTCAGTTGAATTGTCTCCCTCCTCCCTGCAGGCTCCATAGGGAGCTTGCTCCCTTTATGTGAAAGGGAGACAATTCAACTTATTCCTTCATCTTTAAAAACTGTGTTAGGATAGGCTAAGTGCTTGGTGACTGTCCAGTACTGTACATGTATTCATTTATAAAAAATAAAAATAAAAATCTTTTTTTTTTACTATGTGATCCTACTTACGAATTTTTGACATACGAGCGCCCCCTAGGGACGGAACTCGCTCGTAAGTCGGGGACTGCCTTTTGGCTCAAGTTTTTCATTAAAATGACTTCACCCGTCGGTGCAGGGCTTTCAGACAATTGTTTAGGGCTCAGTGTGGTCCAAGCTAAGTTTCTAATTACAACTCGGGATGTTATTTACTCTAAAGAAGTTTTTCTTAACTCGTGAAAGTTGCAAGGTCATTAGGAAAAGGGAGATGAAATAGCTTTTTTCTTTCTTTTCATTTGAACAAATATGAAGATTCAGACTTGGGTAACAATGACTTTTTGAACAGAGGGAATACATTATTAATATTCCACGGCTGGGTTAATTATTTATTTAAACAGGTCTCGTCCTTCCACTTTTATTCCAGCCCCACACCTCTTTAGAGGAGGGTGCTGGTCAGTAGCCCCATGATAAAACGGGTCCATTGGGTCTCCTCCTTCTGGCCTCCCTGGTGATGTCCCCCTCCCCTGGGACTGCAGACCTTGCTGCTGCAGCTGCCCTTTACGCACGCACGCGTAAATGGCTGAGGGCATCTCATTACGCCTCACCCTGGGAGACCTCTGCATCTCCTGCAGGCCAGGCTCTGTGAGGAACGTTTAGCTAATATTGATAGTTCTGGGTGCATCGACGAGATCAAAGAAAGAGGAAAAGAAAAGAATAAGGAGGGGATAAGTGTTGAGCAGTACCATCATGAATGATTTATGCAACACTGGGAGTTTTTTTTCCTGTGAATCTCACAGTATTCTCACAAGTTTAAAATTTAATCAAGGACTTTAAACTATTTCAATAATTAGGCCCAGACATGGACTAATGAGTGGTTTAATCAATGAAATGCATGCGGACACATCCCAGACTGCTTCATATGAGACATCCCTGATGCATCCTTACATTTCTATGCTGATGACACAGTTGTTTACTGTCGAGCTAAAACAGTTGCTAAGGCTTTCCAGCTTTTGAAATCCGCTTTTGACATCATCCAGTCAGATTTGTTCCGTCTCAAACTTGTCCTAAATGCTGATAAAACCAAAGGGATGCTTTTTTTCAAGTAGGAAGTCGGTCCCAGCAGTTCTTCCTCTGATTTTATCTTCAAATGGTGTCCCTATTGAGTTTGTTGATTCCTATAAATATTTGGGTATCCTGGTCGATTCACATCTCTCTTTTCAAAAAAGGCGTCATGTCCTGGACGACTGAGAATCTTCACCAGCACATTTCTCTTTTAAACTCCACGTGAAAAACCTAGTAGAAACTGAAAGTATGGGTTTGCAGAAACAGATCATGTCTAACACTGAATGCTAATCGCCTTGTATCTGTGACTTTCCTTCTCTCCATTGATTACGGTGACATTATCTACATGAACGCTCCTACAAGCACCCTGCAGATGTTGGATGCTGTCATCGTGGTGCAGTATCATAATGTGATTATCATACCCATCACTGCACCATCATTAACCTCACACAGACTCTTCCACTGTACATTTCCATGTTTAAATCACTTCTTGGTCTGCAGCCTTCATACATACACGTCTTTGCGTGAGTGCAGCTACAGCGTGCGCTCTCAGGACATGATTACCTGCAGTGTTCCATCAGTGAGGACTGAACTTGGAAAAAGGGCCTTCTCCTACTCTGCTCCTGTTTCCTGGAATATCTTACAAAAAGATCTGAAGCTCTCGACCTTGACTTCTCTAAATGGCTTTAAGAATCTGTTGGAATCCTGGCAAAAACCAATGCAGACATGTTCCTGTTTCTGATTTTCTACATCTACCTTATAATCTGTCTTTTTTGCTACTTTGATATCTTTGTTTTAATTTTTTAATTTTTTTAAATCAATATTTCTCTATTATGTTTGTCTATTGGAAATTCTACTGTTGTCATCATTCTTTAGTTTGTAGACAGGTCCCTCTTGTAAATGAGTCCTCGAGGCTCAATGAGATTAACCTGACTAAATAAAGGTTGAATGAATATTTGACACATCTTTAATTAGTTATTGGTGAATTTAAAAATAAACTTCTCTCCAGCGTAAGATTAGTCATGAACGGCACCACATGTGTGTGCACGTTTGCCATTTTGTGTTAAAACTTTTTTGGACAGCGCTCATCCCTGCAGACCGAAGGTCCATCATCCTCCACAGACTAATCAGAGACAAATGGTTCTTTATTGACTTGTTTTAATCAGTATTTCTGAATGGCATCAACAGAAAAGCAGAGAAAACACCAGCCTTACTGCAGCAGCAGAGCAGTTAAAGTTTTTGCACGTGTGCCAGCAGGATGAAATTACAGAAATCTAATGATTTTTACAGCCCCCCCATCCCCAAGGCTGCAGGTGTGGCTGTAACACAATGTGGCAAAATGACATAAAGGAGGCAGCAAAGCGTGAATAAATCAATGGTTCCAGCGTCGCTCAGTCAGGCCTTCCAAGATGTTTCCCTCCACAAAGAAGAGGGTTGTCTAAAAGCAAGCGGCAAGCGTCCGACTGCTCAAGTGGTCCTAAACATTTCACAATTTTCTCAAAGAACTGTTGAACTGTTGAGAACCACTTGATCAGAATGACTGTGCTCCTTCAGCTCCTTGTCTTCTTGTTGGGTCACTGTAAAAAAAATAATAATAATAGGAAAAGCAGCTACAATCAGAATCTGAGAAACATCTGCTGCTAAGAGCACGCGTCGTAAAACATTTAAAGAAATCACAGCAAATCCACTCAGGGACAAGCAGAACGATCGGTCGAGGGTTCGTCAGAGATTTTTACCTGAAGTTTCCTTCTCCTCGCCGCGGTGCTTCTTGGCGTTATCCCTGCCAAGACTGTGTGACTGAACAGGTAAGAGTGCCTTTATATAGCGTTTGGGGACTAGGTTCCTACAAGCCTCTCATTCAGAGAAGAATGAGGCCCGTGCTGGTTCAACCGGATCATCTGGGTTCCTCCAGTGACGAGCGCAGGACAGGGCAGCCACCCTAGATACATGCTGGCAACTGTAGAAGCCTCAACAGATGGAAATCTGCAGCCACTTTCTGATTAAGTGATTTTTATAGTCACGAACAGCTGATCTGGTTTGCTGTTCAATGAGCTTTTCTGCTAAAGCCCTACTGCTTTCACAATGATCCAATTAGAATTCATAGCACATTTCTGGAGGAATACAAAGAAACTGAGCTCAATGAAAATGACTTAACAGCTGGAAACAGGCAAAAAAAATTAAAAAAGGATGTGGCATTGAGATAGGCTCAAAACGTGCTTGTTTTGTTAGTTTTACAGGGTTTTGTGCGACACAGAAGCAAACGAGGCAGTTTTTAAATAGAAAATGTGTTTTATTTCTGTTGCTTTTGCCACAGAAGGACAACACAACGAAGTCACATTCATACACAACTTCTTACAGTTTATTTTATTTGGAACACAACAGAGATAAAGTGTCGTTTTGAAAGCAACGGGATACATTTCATGTGATAAAGGTGGGATCATAAAACCTGAATGGATTCAGAACAATTATAAAGAGTGGTTGTGTTTCCCAGCATTCACCTGTTGCTCAGCAATGAGGAGCACAGTAAATTAAATTGTGTGAAAGGAAATAATTAGCATTGATCTGCCTCACACAAAGTCTGGATTTCCCCTTTCCGTTTCTTTTTTTTTTTTCGAGTACAAGATATGCAACGCTTCCAGTTCGACGATTAGCACAAGAAACAGGCTGGATGGGTCTCAAAAGTAACTGCAGGTTTTTAACCATGTCTGCCGAGCGGCAGGAAGTGAAAACCTCAGCTTCAGTAGTGAATCGGTCTATTGGCCGAGGAGATGATTGCAGTTAAATTACATTCAATTAAAAAAATACAAGAAAATCTAATCTTACAATGTGCTTTTTATAATCTCACATCAACAACAACCATAAAAATATAATCTGTGAACATGTAATGTGAAACATCGCCCATTTGGATGTACAGGTAGATATAAACACTATATGACATTTAAAAACAGCTTTCTGATGACACGTCTGTTCATACGAACATCTAAATAAAACAACGCTGGAACAGCAAACATTTACATACATCTAGTTTTGTCCGTTCAGGGCAACTAAGAGCAAAATGTACACACGGTGATAAAATACTAAAGCTGAAAATGGAGGACGGTGCAGGTGCAGAGGTGGACGGAACAGGACGGGGTCTCGTCAGATGAGGTCGGGTCAGGTTTCTGTTGGGATGGCGTTGAACACGATTGTCTCGCCGTTCTGGAACAGCAAAGAAAGAGTTAAAATGGGGAGTGGACAAGTTTCACACACATACACAAGCACGACAACCCATGTTAGTTTTGTGTACACAAGCTCAGGATCCACAGAGACTGTGAGCATGCACTGAAAATAAAATCAGGCCTCATCTTTTATGAATAACACTCCTGACACACATTCAGCTCAAGTTATGCCCCAACAGTTGACTCGAAGCAAATAAATATTTATTCAAACATGCTTAAAATGATTTTATTGTTCTAAATTTTAAAGAGTTAAAATGCATTAGCCACCAGAAGCTGTTTGTCATTTTGTTTTGTTCTTTAAGGAGCTTCTTTTGTTATAATTTCCTGTGTAAAATGAAAGAAAGCAGCAAATCTTCCTATTTATACAGCAAATTTAACCTTATTTAACAGATTACAGGTAGTCCTCGACTTACGACGGTCTTGAGTTACGACGTTTCGCGGTTACGACGCATCTCCCATTAAAAAATAAAATAATATATATACTGTATATACGTATACTTTTTTTTTTGTTGAAAAGCCGAGTTACGCAGTTTCCGGTTTTACTAGCTGCGGAGGCTACAGCTGCCCTGTACGCTGTAACAAAGCTAAGTCTGGTCCTCTGGACATTCAAAAAAACAAAACTGTACGTAGTACAACTTACTGTTACTGTGTGTACTGTGAACGCGGTTTTACGTCGTAAACGAATACGGAGGATGGACCGAGCCGAGCTGGATGGCGGTTTTACGACGTAAACGCAATAGAGAATACGGAGGAGGGACGGAGGAACGGCTTCACCAGCATACCAGTAGGTTATTAACTCTTTTTTCACTTCATTATGGCTCCCAAATGTATGTGTTTTTTGATAATTATGTAGTGTACTGTGTTAGGATAGGCTAAGTTCTTGGTAAAATACAGTACTGTACGTATATGGTTCAGTATGTACGTATGTTCCGACTTACGTCGAAATTCGCTTTACGTCGCCGCGCAGGAACGGATCTCCGTCGTAAGTCGAGGACTACCTGTAATTTTCTGTCAGGGCTGCGTGGTGGTACAATGGTTAGCGATGTCGCCTCGCAGCAAAAACGTTGCAGGTTTGAATCTTTGTACCTGTATCTCTAAACAGGGTTATGCAGGTTTCTATGAAAACCTGACAGACACTTTTAACCAGATTACAAAAAGTACTTTCACCAAGCTACCATTTTCTTAAAAAGTCTTATTGTGTTTTGTCCTCCATTTAAAAAATGCATCTTAAAATAAATTTCTTTACCAATAACCTCTTGTATTTTACACAGATGTCAGAATATTTAAGAACTCTTAACTCTCAGTTTTGTCAGAACACTGATTGATCCATGTTGATGGAAATACTGTATGTTTGTCTATAGTGACACACAAGTCACTTTACACAAGTGCAAAATGTGCATCAGCGCGGCAGAATTAGTAGAAAAAAAAAAAAAGAAATTATAGAAAGAGTGGACAGAAAATAAGCGGATGTACCCAAAATAAAGCCGAGCTAAGGCAGCCATGCTCAGGGGGCTCATAGGTTTACTACATCTCATTTACCTCATCATCATCATATTCATCATACTCATTAAATTCACCAAATACTGTCTGCAATTACACAAGACAAGTAATTAAGAAGCACAATCAAACCCCACAGGAATGTGAAGCTGAGTGAAAATGGGAGCCTGTGGTTACCATGGACTTGTTGCCAGTGAGCTGGACTAAAAACGCCACAACTTCCGTTCTGCCTGCAGCTTCGGCCTGTGACGAATTGAAAAAAGGAGATGCTTGACTTAGTGGTCTGAAGATTGTTAATAATAGAACAAGTCTTCCTCAAACCCACCACTTGAATCGATGTCTTTCCATCGTAGCCTGGCTTAGTCAGATCTGCTCCGGCCAGGCTCCAGATCTCCAGACCGTCTACGTCACCACTCGCCGCCAGGCTGACACACAAAACATTTTTATTACAAAAAATAAAAATAAAAACCACTCTGAATCAGTTAGGTTTTATAGAGACTGAGCCAGCACATAAACGCTACAATCACAATATGGTTTGTTGCTATACCCTCTCAGTGACTTTGACATTGTGAAGATAAAGGACAAAAGGTGTGTTCCTGAAACTCTGAATTAGTTTGGAACCGTCGTGACAAAACCTGTTGGGTATCACGAGGAGATAAAGCAGGGTCAGAGTCGTGTGCTTGTCTGCACTAGAGATGCAGATTGGATGCAAAGCTATGCCGCCGGGGAGCATTCCTACAGTTGTGTAACAGTTGAATAACTGGTTGTACCTGTGTCAGTCGTGTAGGATGGGTCAGCGTAGATGGCTTGGAAACAGTGTGTGTGTGTGTGTGTGTACAGTGTGAAGACATGCGGTCTGACCTGCACAGTTCAGTTCCTGCGTCCTCCATCTGCTCTCTGGAGAAGTGGGCTCCCGTCTTCCTCAGCAGCTTCACAACATCTTTGTGTCTAAATGTGAGGACAGGCAGGGAAAGGGCGTCATCATTAACGTGTGTACAAATAAAACGCTGCAAAGTTGGGACAGTTTTACTGATAAGAGCCCAGTCTGACTTCCCCATCAATGTTTTTTTTTTTTTAAGAAGCCCAACAAGTTTTCAAAAACATCACAGTTCTTTTCCCTTAAGGTGTTGGTGTTTTCCAATTCTGCTTTTCAAAATACCTTAAAGGTGTTCTTTTAGCGTCAAGTCTGGCAGCATGCTTTGCTATCTCGTACTCTTAAATGTTTTTTTTGTTTTGTTTATTTAGAAACATTTGCTTTCACCTCTGATAATTCTCAATCAGGTCATCTGGACAGTTTTTGGACAAATAAGAAACTGTCCAGATGACATGATTGAGAATTATCAGATTTGATACCTGGATTATTGAGCATGAACTTTCTTGATTTGCTTTCACCATTCCTCTTCTGTGAAATATCTTGAGACAGAGGTTCATCTTAAGATTTTGATTAAGTTGATATATCTACAAGCATTCATGGTTTCACCCCATACCATTACACTCCCACCTCTAAAAAAACTGCGCTTTGCATTAAAATGGTCAGTTTTATTGTGAACACGTTGAATCCAATCTGGGTAAAACAAACATGTTTTTGTCTCATCTGATGGAAGTTGTGCTCCCAGCAATTTTCAAGCTCATTTTCATTATCTTTAGGACATTTTAAAAATCACACGTGCAGATTTGTTCTGAAAATTAAACATGGGTTCTTTTTGTTCCTGCAACGTTTGGAGTTCTGCTTTTTGTTGGGTTCTTCACGGCATCAGATTTTCATCAAAAGCACCTGTTCTGTTTGCCTATTATTCAGACGTGGATAGTTTAGGTAGTGTCCTGCCTGCTTATCGTTTAATCAGAATGACTAAAAATTATTTGTAGTTCTTAAATGTATTCAACTTTACTTAACCTTCCTGCTGCCCTTGGGTCAAAACAACCCCCGAGGCCTCAGTTTTAAATAATAATTAACAGGATCCCACTAAAACAGTCTAAAGTCTAGTTTTTTTTTACTATTCATAAGAAGAAATACAATACATTTATACATAAAGGTAAATCATATAGTTGTGCAATTTTAAGATTTTTGGGTAATTATGTCAAACTTGGACTAAAAATCAGTTCTAGTGTAAACCTCATTAGTTCACATTGATTTCCAGTTTAAATGTTGAGTTATATTTTTGACTTGTTGACTCAGTGTAGTAGCACTTGTCGTCTGACAAGTTAGAGCAAGTTTCTTATCCCCCACAGCGTGCCACCCACGCAGCGACAGTCCCTTCAACAGGATATTCAGGCAAAACCAAACACAGAACTCTTCACCACTGATAACTTAATGAAATTCAAACAAATAAAAAAAGAGTCCGCTTTGGCATTAGGGCACGTTAGTATGCATATGCCTGTGGAGCAACCGCAGAAACTACTAAAAGGACACGGAAAAACTTTTAAAAGACGAAGGAGCTGGTATCTTTCATCTGTGAAACTGGGAGCTAACTGGTAAGACTTGTTCAAAAGACACTCCCCACATTTGTTCTTCAACTTCTCTTTCTGCGTCTCCCTGCCTTTCCTTATACGGGCATTTGTCTGAATCGCAGTGGAACACGCCATGTGCACCATAAATCCAGATGGCGACTCAAACCTTCATTTCTATTACACCAAGAGTCGTTTAACTGAGCGAATGACAGAAATCCACTGCTGTGCTAGCTGCGTAACATTCTGTGGGACGTGTCCTGTAACGACAGGTGTTTGTGCATCACTCCACCATCACAAACAGAAACAAGTCCACACTTGCAGCGGCAACCGTTAAAATAAGACAACAGACATTTGGCCGAGCTGTGACACATACATTTTTCCCTTCAGGCTCCATATAGCGCCAACAGAAACTTAAAGTCGGGCCTTTTCTTGACTAAGCAATGACGAAAAACAGCTGTGAAGAAATAAAATAAAACGTCTACACTGTCAAATGACAATTAGCCTAATTAGTTTGTAATTATCACTGCCCTCTAAGCTTCATTATGAGTTGCTCCCCTGGTTTCAGCCCCCCCAGCTGCAGTTGCTGCTCCCTACTCTTCGTTTAGGCTGAGCTGAATTTTCCTGCCTCTAAGCAGTTCATTTAATGAAATCTGCTCTACGTAGCTATTACCACGATAGTCTCAGCACTCAGATGTCTTTGAGGAGTAACAATTGTTGCTAATTGCCAAAAGGAGGATTTTAAACATCTGCAACTTCATGAACGTTAGTTTAAGGACCAGACAAAACAAAGACTGCAGCGCTCTTTGTTTCTTACCTGAAGCGCACAGCGTTGCAAAGTGGTGTGTCTCCGTAGCGATCTTTAGCATGGACCGAGGCGCCGTTACTGAGGAGGTACTGGACAAGTCTGAAGTGACCCTCGCAGGCAGCGATATGTAGAGGTGTGCGTCCATCAAAGTCACCCAAACACAAGTTACTACCCTGTGACAGAAGAAAAATCACCACTGGGTATCAAACCAAGTAAAAAAAAAAAAAAATGAATGTGATTTTTTTTCATATCAATAAGTTTTGTTCATTTAGTTGTGTTAGCACCTCAGAAAACTCCTATACTATTAGAAAACTAGTAAAATACATCAGTAAGTCGCGTTATTCTAAATATATCACAAAGACGTTTCTTGTACTTTGGTTAATTAAGATTCAAATGCGCATGTAACATTTTAAAAATTGTGTCCCACATAAATTTTTTGTCTCTTTTGAAAATATACAGCAAAAAAAAAAAAAAAAGTTCCCCGAAACTTTAAGTTCAAGTTTACCAGCGATGTTCGTTGACCTCGCAAACCAAACATAAGATAAGACACGTCAGATGCTTTCCTTCTGATACTTGTCACATAACTGTGTTTAAAGTTTGTGGCATATATTTCATTGACCTTTCAACCCTGATATGTTTTTTAAATTTTATTAGCATAGTGTTTGTGCTAAATTGTTATTAGTAGTTAGCGGCTCTATTAGTGTTGTGATCATGGAGGTGTTTACCATTTCTTTAAGGGCTCCCAGGGCTTCTACGTCTCCGATCTTGGCAGCAGCGCATGCCAGCGGAGGGGTCAGAGCATCACGGATGGCTTCCAGCTCCTTTGGACACCACAAAGAAGAAAATTCAAAAACACGCAATTTGGCTCAAACGACCCAACATCCAAGTCCATCAAACTTTGATTTAGAATGACCTTCATAAAGTATTTTTCTCTTGCACTTTACAGCTCAGCTAAGCTTGACTTTACTTGTTTTTCTACCTCAATATTGTACAGAACCACATCAGTTGTGATTGCAAGCAAGTAAGGACTGGTCAGAGTGAACCATCACAAGAACTGTCATCTGTAGAAGTAATATTTGTGCAGCCCTGTCACTCCTGACAACTAAATGTGATATTTATATGCATTGCATCTTGTAAACTGCTATACGTATTGCAGAAACATATCCACATCCATTCATGTGATGAGTATTCTGACGTGTGTCAAGTTTGATCTCATTCAGCTCCATGTGGCTATGATAAGCCTCACCTACAAAGAAAGCTGAGTTAAATTGAGCTTCACTGTGGAATAAAAACACAAAAAGAAAAGTCCTGACTTGTGAGTACTTGTTTTGCCACCTGCACTGGAAACAGGACCACAGGTTTGCTGGAAGTCCTGTTCAGTGTCTGCAGAGCTGAAGCATGCATGCTCACCTCCTTGCAGCTGATACTCAGCGACTTGGCAATGACCTGGATGAACCGGCTGTCGCTAAGACACAGCTTGGCTCCGTCGAAATTGGCGCTCATTTCACCTCGCAGGTTCTCAGCCATCATCTGGACGAGGTGAAAAACGAAAACCTTTAGAGCCATCTTTGAAGCTTCTTTTGCGTTATACGTAAAAAGTGTCGTCATGAGTTGATAAACCTTTTTCTTGGCCTCCAGGCTGAGCTCCTTCTTGGCCAACACGTAAGAAAGCTTGGACAACGCAGCCTCAGGAGTCATGTCACTCCCAGCTATCAGGCCTGCATCCATCAACACCTAAAAAATAAAACAACAAGTCATTTGATTCCTTTGCTTTAACCTCAACTTTATAGTGTCTAATTAAAGGTTACGAGGGACTCAAATTAACTACCATGCCAGTGGCGTAGGATGCTGACACAGTCCCCCTCAGACACTGTGTGCAGTTCACGATGATGACACCAGCGTCAGTGGCTTTCTTCAGCTCAGCCAGAAGGTCAGGACGGTTATCGGGGGCGTTTCCACTCCCGTAGGTCTCCAGGACGACCCCCTGCATGGGCGGCTGCAGGAAAGCCCTGACCTGGACACAGATGTGAGATGACTCCGATTTCAAAATGGCCAAATAAACTGCTCAGAATCAAACTGAGAAATTAGTATTCCATGTTATTTTTTCCTGCAGTGCTTTTCACTCTTATTCACGAGACCATTTCTGCTCCTAAAAGCCCATCTGGTGCCATCTCAGAAACCAGTATCTTAATCACTGGTTGGCTGGTGGGCACTGGGAGGCCCCATACCACATCATTAACCACGGCATATGACTAGAGCAGCAGATTACTTCAACGGCAGGAAGGAGGGCAATTAATCTGAAGCCATTAGCAAGCATAAAGTCACTTGGCAAGTTAAACTGCGAGAAGGAGGTGACATTTAAAGTACAGTACTGTACAGAGTAAGTATTTTGGGGTGCAATTAGAGGATGGACAAGAAAGGTGCAACACAAATCTGCAATCAAGTTTTCATAGGAAAAAGAACCTGGTGCCTAATCAAAATGACGGCTCATAAAGACTGTGAGAAAGCCTTCGTAGCACAGATGGGCAGTGGGAGCAGACTGAGACAGTAAAGTAACTCTCCCAGCAGCCTCTGCAGGGTGGGGGGTGGGGGGTAATAGTACAGTATCTGAGCCAATCCTTCCCTTTTACAGGATGATTCGACATGGCCCATAACTCTGCCTCATCTTTTTCTGGCCAACACTTTGACGGCCGTTTATAAAAGCAGGAAAGTATGAGGACGTTTAAATTAAAACTTGGCTATATTTCCCTGCAGTTTGGCAAAAAAAAAAAGTTTACCTCTTAAATTAACTGTAAGTATTCTTATTTGCCAAAGAAACATTCTTGGTGAACTGAACAACACTTTTTAAATTAAAAAGAAAGATGACCTCACATCTGCACAATAGAGGAAAGCGTAAAAAAATATTTTGAAGCTTTTTTTATTTATTTAGGACGTCTCATTGCTTAAAAAATAATAGGGCTGACTGGAGTAACTACAAATATAACCTAAAATAGTTAAATTTGCACAGATATAGTTTAATTGATGTGATTTGTTTTCAGGATGCACTTTACTAATTGCACATTTCTACACTTCAAGGATCAAATTTCTTACCGTAGAAGCAGTGATTCCTGGAAAGAGCCGAAGCAGACCCACGTTCCGGTTCAGCTCTGTTCGGACTTGAAACTTTGCTGTGGTGTTTGCCCTCCAAACAGTATCCCAGTTAACTAAAGGAAATATGACAATTTAAAGCTGGAAAAAACACTTTGAATAAATTAAATGATTTAAAACACAGACTGGAGTATTTCATCTGTCACTAACTCGAAATATCCACTTCAGCTGTAGCCAGCGGAGCCAAGTTGGGAGAGGAGAACGCGTTGAAACTCCCAGCATCCACCTTGGTGACACGATTTCCTCTGTAGAGTTTGTTGAAGAAATATAAGCAAACCTGAGATAAGAAAAAGATGTAAGTCATGGGGGACAAAAAAGTTACAGAATAAATCCGCTTGATGTGACAGATGATTATAACCTGTCAAACATTAGAATACAGGTAGTCCTCGACTTAAGACGCCCTCGACTTACGACGTTTCGGACTTACGTCAGGCATCTCATTAAAAAATATATATATATTTTTTTATAAATAAATAAATAAATGTACAGTCACCAAGCACTTAGCCTATCCTAACACAGTTTTTAAAGATGAAGGAGTGAGTTGAATTGTCTCCCTCCTCCCTAGCAGGCTCCATTCACATAAAGGGAGCTAGCTTACAATTCAACTCACTCCTTCATCTTTAAAAACTGTGTTAGGATAGGCTAAGTGCTTGGTAACTGTACAGTACTGTACATTTATTTATTTATAAAAAAATGTTTTTTTTTTGTATGTGCTCAGACTTACGGCGATTTCGTGTTACGAATGGTGCGTAGGAACGGAACTCGTTCGTAAGTCGAGGACTACCTGTAATGATATTTATCCATTTAAAGCCATATTTACAGAGGATAAATTACATTATTATTGTACCTGAAATAACTGAACAAATTTAGGAATTTAGAAAAACAGTAGTCCCTCGCTAGTTCGCAATTTGTTTTTCGTGGACTCGCTCAATCGCGATTTTTCAAAGTAAGATTGGACATGACACACAACTGGTTGATTGATGGATGAGCCGCACGAGCGGCATGGATTTTTTAAATTTAAAATGTATTATTTAAAATGATTTAGCCCAAGCTGCAGGAGAAGCTTCCTCTTGCAGCTGATCAGCTGATCTCGGCTCTGCAGAGAAGTGGGCGTGGCCAAGAGTGCTGGCAGAGAGCTGAAATCATGACATTCTGTGCTCTTTTAGTTTAGGAACGTTGTTTATAATATTGCAAGTGTGTGGGAAGGGTTTTAAAAAATGTATGAATATAAAATAAACTACTACTTGTACTACTATTCCTACTTCGTGGTTTTTCACTTATCGCGGGGCTTAATATGAATCCCCCGTGATAAACGAGGGACTACTGTACAGTATAGCTAAACAAAATTAACATTGTTTTATAATTATAATTATGCATGCAGGTGGGGGTGAAAAAGCTTTTAACTTCAGTATTGGTGCAAAACATTGTTATACTGGTTCTTTTAAGATACATAAACTTAAAACAAGTTTAAGACTGTACTGTTTTCAAATAAATACGTTTTTATTTGCATATGTTTCTTTATTTAAATACAGTTTGAATTGGAATGAATAAAATTAGTTTTGAACTGCCGTGGTTGAGATGCGCTTCCCAGACAGACTTCACTCTTACTGATCGTTTGTGGTGAATAAACCGTGCAGAGACTTCACCGTCATTCCTGTTCTGTATTGTTTAGTGTTGCGAAACACCGGGAGGTCAATCAAAAAGTCTCTCAACGGTTTCCCGCCTGTCATTGTTGAACAAGTTGTGTCTTCTCGACAGAGTTGTAGCAGCTTTTACAGTTCCTTACTTAGTCTGATTAAAAATACATATTATTGAGGTTCTCTTACCTCAGGAATGACAAACTGTCCAGCAATTAGCAGTGCTCCCAGCAGGTTGTCTCTGCCGTCGTTCCTCAACTCATAGATGGGCACCTTAATCCAGAACATCAACACTTCAAATTCTGCAGGAACATTACGTTTGCCTCGCTGAAAGAGCAGCTCCTACCTGGGAGCCGGTGAGCACGATCGGTTTTCCCTGATTTTCACACATGAAGGACAAGGCAGACGCTGTATAAGCCATAGTGTCGGTGCCGTGGAGGATCACAAAACCATCATAGTTTTCATAGTTTTTCTGGAGGAAACAGAGCACATGACGAGCATCATTTACCACATACATGTAATTCATTTATTTCAAGATGCACGTTAAGAAGACATAGTTTGTTTTGTTTCAAAATAGACAGTTAAGAAAAAGATCTAATAATTAAATAAATTCAGAAACCAGTACCTCGATGTCTTTTCCAATTCTGCCCCAGTCGTCTGTGGTCATATTGGAGGAGTCCAGCAAAGGACTGTACTCCAGGATGGTGTAGACTATCCTCTTATTTAATTTATCCAAACTGCAAGAGACAGCAGAGAGCTGATGAGTTCACAACGTTAGCATTACTAAAAGTAATATTTGAGAGAACAAACAGCTAAAATACATTTATTAGTCAGGTTAGTGATTGCAACTGAATTCACTTCAAATGTTACATGTCACATGATTACAGTATGTTTATTCTACTCGTTCAGAAAATAACTAAAGTTCTGAAAAATGCAAGGAGGTGAGTATACTGAAGCCTAAAGCCATGATTAAAAACTTTGCGTTTATGAAGTGAGGTAAAGCGTACTGAACTGGGCCTTCTGTCTCAACAGCAAGCTGCCAGAACCTGTTTCTACACATGCACAAAGAATTTGAGGTGGAAAAAGCGAGACGTGCCATACGGGTGCAGATACAGAGCGCACTATTGTATTGAGCTATACCACTGGGTTCTGTAAATACAGGCCGCTCATAGTTCTGGTGACTCGTCTCATATTAAAGAAAAGGCCCGTGTGTTTCCATTTTTCCAAAGACGAGCGAGAACAGTAAACAATCGTCTGTCACTTCAACCCAGCGACCCAAAGCTCTACCTGTGAGGCAGCGTGATGGGTTCAGAGGATGGAAAGATCCTTTTCCTAATCTTTTTTTTTTTTTAGAATCAGGGTGGAACCCCCCACCACCACTTTAACATGGGGCCATGAAACATAGGAGCTGAAAGGAACAGCAGGGGGATGAGCAGGCGATGCCCCAGCCCATCTCACCAGGGGGTCCTACAGACAGCCTCTGGTCCAAACACAACCCTGGAACATATGTTGCTGCTAATATTAGAGCTAAAGTACCACACTTCAAATCACCAATTATTCATCGATCTGCCCGTGTGCCCTTAGGTCTACCAACCCTCAGAAAAAAATTACCATACTAACACTAAATCGCCCAATAGTATAAGGATGGTAGGTGTGTGTGTAAGAGAATATGACTGGGGGTTGAGAGCATTACCATCTTATGGGAAAAACTTTTCAATAAATCAATAAATGAATTCCCTGCTCAGAAATAAGACACAGGCTTAGTATACATATCATCAACAGTATGCCCATACAACTCACAATGAATTTATAAAGTCAAGAGTAAATAAACACCACATCCTGGAACCAGCAGGAAACATTTTACAGAAGCTGCCATTTTGGGACCACTAAGGACGAGGAGCTTTAAGACCTGCCATCACCTCTGCACACAGTCATGGTGTTCCATTAAACTTATTTAAAGCACAAAATAACAAATTTTTAACAAGGTCAATATGTTGTTTGTTAACATGAAACAGTCGGGACTTAAAACTGAAACCAGCCAACTGGGAAACTGGTCTTGGTTCAGCTTGCGGGTTCCTTTCTGAGGTCTACCTATAAAGGCCTACAGTCTTCAGCAATTACAAAAACACAATTCAATTTGATTCAATTTATTTATATAGCTCCAAAGATACACAGAAAATATCTTTAAATTAAAAAAAAAAAAACATATACATATATATACAT
>JBBPBX010009713.1:43230-59474 GCA_038048925.1 Garcialebias charrua | reverse complement strand
TCAGATTCCAAAATGCAACACACAAGAAAAACAGGTCTCAACTTTATAACCGAGGTCAAATTAAATCTCGTGGATTTAAACGGTTGTTAAGGTTAGTTTTTGTTGTGGGTGTTAGACTTAGCGTTTCTAAGTTCAAGTTGGACAATGCGACTTATAGGGTGGAAAATACGGTAGTTTAAACCTGATTAGTTTATTTACTAACTTGTGTTTGGACGACCTTATTATCCCATGAAGTCGGTGAATTTGTGAGATCTTTGTCTTTTGTGGAGTCATTGAACGCCTTGTAAGGTTTGATCTGATTTCGATGTACCCATTTAGCAATTGGTTCTTTGCGGCCTTTGCTGATTTGGATTCCGTATACAATTGAGGACACTTTGTCTTTGTCTTGGGCATGACCTAACATCACCCCCTGTGGTCATGGAGGACCACGCACACAGGTGAGGATGTCCGTCCATGGGCACAAGTTAGGATACCATTGTCTAGTTTAAGCTATTCGCGCAGCTGAGAGTAGACAGTACACAGGAACCTTTTAGGCTTCGGCCAACATATCTTCTTACGTTTACCTCTTTCCGTGCAATTTAGGTGTGTCACAAACGTCTGTGCAGTCGCAGGTGTATCTGATTTTTCAGTCTGCGATGGGTCACTGTCGTTGTAGTGTGAGTTTGCACACCCCCCTTGTCTGATGAGGGGTCCTCGAAATCTGTAACAATGATGTCCAAGTGACTGTCAGCGTCTGGTTGACTGTCTTTCTCTGGACTCAAATGCTCTTGAACCAAGGTTTCATCGAAAGCTTGGCTGATTGCCGAATTACCTGTCCAAGGGGACAGTACAGCGTCTTCAGCGTGGGATCCTTGGACCTCCACACCTTCTACTACCTGTGGTAGGTAGTGTTCAGTGAGTGCTGATTGCTTCAGCTCGCAGAGGAGGTTCTCTTGTTGGGCCAGAGTCTGGTCCAACTGTTGGGTCAATTCTATCTCACCTGTTTTTGAAAGTTCACTTACCGGGCTCCTGTCCTCGGATGAGGGGTCCCTTGTGTCCTCTGTGGTACCTACGGTTAGGCAGTCTGTATCACAACTAGGAGGCACTTTTATTAGTATTGGCTTTCTCACTGTTGCCCACATTGTCTGTTGACCATAATCTATAATCGCATCAAAGCGGTTTATAAAATCTTGGCCAACCAAAAATGGGAATGAATCAAGTTTAGACACAAATACCGGGTGGCATAGTGTCATTTCGCCAATCTGCATGTGAACCATAGCTACAGCTGTCAGGGTTGTTCTCGTCCCTGCGAGGCCCTGCAGTTCAATAGCACATTTCTCGAAGGGTATTTGCCCGTCAACACCGTTAGCGGCGGTCCTTAGCTCCTCGAACAGTTTGGCTGACATAATGGTTATGTCTACACTGCCGTCCAGGATGGCTTCATGCGCAAGGACACCTTCCAGTGTGATAGGCAGGTAAGCTTTCTTAGCTACCCCCCTTTTCATAAAGTTACACAGAAACCTTACAGGTCTTGGCACACATTTCTGTTTACATGTACCTCTGTCCGTGTAATCTTGTTTACTGTCAGCATCTGGATGGCTGTCAGCATCTTGACCTTCAGGAGGTTGTTGTGTGTCAACAATTTGTTTGCTGTCAGCATCTTTGGCAATGTTATTAGTGTGCGCCGAGTTATTTGTGTGCTCTGAGTTATCAAAGACAATGCCACTCATCGAACCAGGTTGGTCATCCTCAGTAACATTCAAGTTTTCAAACAACCAACTTATGTCCACTATCTCATCAGAGCTTAGAGGTTTGGTGCCTTTTTTCTGGAACTTCTGTGACCTTTTGCTTGTCCCGGACTGTCTCATCCGAGGTGCAGGGACAGGGCCTTTGCTCGGTGTAAACCACAGGGGGTCTCTTAAAGAGCGGACACCTACCGTTTGTGGTTTTTTGCTCATCTCGGACAGTTTCGTACGAGGTGCAGGGACAGGAGCAGGGCTCCTCCTTTTAAACCATAATGGGTCTCTGTTCCAGCTGGCATCAACATTTCGTGGTTTGTTAGTTTGAAAAACATGTTTCTTCTCGCCTATTTTAGGAGAGGGAGTTGATGAACTTGTCCCTTCAGCTCCAGCGAGTGGGATTTGACCTTTTTGACTGGGTGTCGTTTGCACCAGATCGGGTCATTGTTTTGTCTGTGAGCTTCAAAAACATTTACAGTACACCGTTTTATTTTTAATTGTCTAATCTCACTCAAAAGTATAAATGAATGATGTGCTGAAGTTAAAATCCCATCATTTACTAAAGGGAGAAGTCATCTGGATGCTAATGATGTTGAAAACACATGAACACACCTTAGAATTTTTGTGGAAAAGTGACTGGTTGCATGAGAAACAAAAAGAAAATGTTACACAGAAATATACCAGTTATATATGCTGCTGCTTACATGTGAAAGTGAAGAGGTGACACTTCTTCAGATTGTGTGTGTGTGCTGCAGTTTAGTGAACATGTGTTCTGGTGTGGTTGTAAATCTAATGCTAATGAAACCTGCACATGCTGCTACTGATACAGTATATGTAAAATGTAGACCGGAGAATAAATTATATTTGTTGCACTCATTGTTTTGAAATATTTTTTACAGTTGAATAACATAGAAGTGGTTATTTTTTCTCATTTAATAAAAATTCATGTGGTAAACATTCATGAAATATTTGATTCAGCACAAACTTGTAAACATAATGAAACTGATCTCAGTTGTAGTAAACATTTGTATTAACATATTCATTAACAGGGATTAACATAAAGGTTGAATGAATGAATTTCAGGTAAAAAATAAACATTTAATGAAACGGATCCCATTTTAAAGTAAACATTTTATGTAATTAAACATTTCTAGTAACAATCGTGATGAACATTGTGTGAGGCGGTTCGGTTCAATTACAAGGAGGGTTCCGTTCGGTTTATTTTCGGTACAAAAAAAAAAAGACATAAAATGTTTATTTTGAAAATGTGTCAAGTAAATGATAAATTTGTATAAAAATAAATAAAATTGACCCATTTGGATGATATTTTAAATAAACGGCATTCTTTACAATAAATAAACTATACTAACAATAATGGGAGGGAGTGGTGGCGCAAAGGTTAAGAAGGTGCGCTTGTGATCGGAAGGTCGCCGGTTCAAGCCCCGGTACCGACAACATCAAAGATGTGGGTGGGATAAGTGAAGTGGTCACACCTATCTCCACCCTCATCTGCCCCACTCTGGGCCCTTGAGCAAGGCCCTTAACCCACACCATCTGCTCCCCCGGGAACCCTAGATATCAGCTCTCTGCTCCACACAGAGGGCTGTGGTTGCTCGGTGGTCTGTGGTTGTGTCAGGAAGGGCATCCGGCGTAAAAACAACTGCCAAATCTTCATGCGACTAGATCGCTGTGGTGACCCCTAACGCAGGGAAAAAGCCGAAAGAAGAAAAAAAAAAAATATAACAATAATAAAAATGTTAAAAATACAATAACAGTCAGAACCAGAACAATAAGCAGCAACAGACTGTTTACAATCTAACTAATCAAGTTTTTGTCAATGCCAGAACCTTCATTTTATTTTATATATATATATACTTTTTATACTTTTATACTACTATGCAAAAACTCAGGACAGTATTACACTTTTATTATTTCATTTTATGCTTATGTTTATTAAATGTTTAGTGTTTTAGTGTTGGTGTAACTTTTCATACTTTTATACTACTATACAAAACTCAGGACAGTATTACTCTTTTATTATTTCGTTTTATGCTTATGTTTATTAAATGTTTTAGTGTTTTAGTGTTTAAATGATTACAGTTGCACCGAGGGACTGAGAGAAATGCAATTTCATTCCTGTGTATGTCCTGTACATATTGCAGTTTTGACAATAAAGTTGACTTTGACTTTGACTTTTGTCCAGTAGCAGCAGTGTAGCTGTATTTGTCCTCATTACTGTACTCACAACATCTTCTTGGTCGGTCAGGTCTTGGAACAGTTCAGAGTTCAGTTCAGTCATCACACACTTCTTAGCTGCAGGCGATCCTTGTTGGATTTCTGTCAATGAAGTGGAAGAAAAGAGCAGCTACCTCTGTCCGAGACTGGGGGGGGAAAAAAAATTAATACGATTGATTTTAAATAAAAAATATTATTTACATAATAATATTTTTTTTTGTTATTGAAGTTTTTTATTAAGTTTTCAAAACATGTACATAAATTAAAAGAAAAGAAAACAAAAACAAACAAAGAACATAAAGCTGGTGCACCCCACTCCTTCCACTCCCCACCCCCTAACAGTAACGGACCACAAGTGTAAAGACACACTCAAAAAGAACATGAAACATTTCTGTAACTCCTGGACTGGTAAAAGCAACCAAACAATCAATCAAATAAAGAAAATAATAACACGAAAGGCAAATCAGCATTATTTTAAGTAATTGTTACCCTTTTTAGTGAGTCCCAGAAACTGTCCCAATCCTTGTCTCTGCTCCCCTTCAGGTTACCGAGCATAAACTCATATGAAGCTGCGTCAGACATTGATTTAATCCAGTCATTGATTTCCGGACGCTTTATGGTCTTCCAATGTCTTAAGATGATCCTGGATGCTGTCACCAGACCGACCATAATAACTGAAAGGGTTCCTTTGGGAATGTCCGGCATTTTGGATATGTCTCCCAGCAAACACAGTTTTGGGGTCCGGGGGACTTCCGTGCCAAACCAGGCGCTCAGAACCTTCAAGACTTCAGTCCAAAAAAGTGCAATCAGAGGGCATTCCCAAAAACAGTGCAAATATGTCCCCACTTCTTTTTTACATTTCCAGCACAAATTGTCTGTCATTAGTTTCATTCTGTGCAATCTGGTAGGAGTATGATAGTATCTATGCAACACTTTATATTGTATGAATTTACTTCGGGCTTCTTTCACATATTTACCGCTCCCTGCTAGGACCTCCAGCCATTCTTCTTTTGTGTACTCGATTTCCAAATCTCTTTCCCAAATAAGTTTAATATTCAATGATTCACCACTCAAACTTCCACTCAAAAGTTTATAAAACCGGGAGGTCGTGTGGCGATCACGTGGCAACTTAATAAAATCTAAAATCTTATTTTCCACATTGTCTTGGATTTTGGCGGTCACACAGTGTCTCATCTGTAAGTATTTCCATAGGTTTGCTCTGCTTTCCAATTCAAATGTGCGTGTCAACTCCTCATAGGACATAAGTTGTCCATCTTTATACAAATCACCAATGGTGTGTATGCCACGTGAATGCCACTGCCCCCAAAACACAGGTTGTTTCCCAATAGATATAGCAGGATTATTCCAGAGAGACGCATACTTCTGTACCTGATGTGGGAGCTCCAACATTCTATGAACCTTTGACCAGACCTCACTAGAGTGAATAAGAACCGGGTTTGTTGTGTCAGTTTTTTGGGGCAGTTTGTGCTTTGGGTGAAATGGTGAACAAACATCAGCTTCAATGCTTATCCATTCCTGCCCGTTCACTGATTCCTCCCAGTGTTTAACTAATTTAATCATTTCAAATGACAAATAATAAAGTTTTGAATTTGGGAGTCCTAGACCACCCTTTTCTCTAGGGGCATATAGTTTATCTAATTTAATTCTTGCTCTTTTATCCCCCCACAGGAAAGACTTAATCAAATTTTCATACCTCTTAAAAATGTCTGGCGGGATTGTGACGGGCAGCATCATTAACAAGTAATTAAACTGAGGTGTGGTGATCATTTTAATAACATTAATCTTACCCCACAAAGTTAAATTAATCTTTTCCCACTTTTCAAAATTTGTTTTAATTTTTGATAAAACCGGATTAAAATTTAATGAAGGTAATTCTTCCAGCTCTCTACTAAGTCTAATACCCAGGTATTTCATACCTTTAGGCGTCCACTTAAATTTAAAGTTTTCCACCATATTTGAGTGACATAATGCAGATAATGGCATGGCCTCTGACTTAGTCCAATTTACTGTGTATCCCGACACCTCTGAAAAAGATTGTATGGTGTCCATCAGGTATGGCAAGGATGTAAGTGGATGGGAGATGAGTGCTAAAATATCGTCTGCGTATAGAAGCAGTTTGTGTTCTTGTTGACCCATGTATACCCCGTTAATGTCCTTATTCGCCCTGATACCCACTGCCAGAGTTTCTATGAATATATTAAATAACAAAGGGCTGAGAGAGCATCCCTGTCTGTCCCCCTTGATAATTCAAAGAAAGGTGAAATAATCCCATTGGTTATTACTGCAGCCTTTGGTTCCTTATACAAAATTTTTATCCAATTAGTAAAATGAGGTCCAAATCCAAAATTGGACAAGGCCGAGAAAAGAAAGTCCCATTCCACCTTATCAAATGCGTTCTCAGCATCTAGGGAGATGGCAGCTACTGGTTCGTCTTTTTATTGGCTCAGCCACATCAAATGCATCAGTTTTCTCATGTTATCAGAAGAGGAACGGTTTTTCATAAAGCCTGTCTGATTTTGATGTATAATGCTGGGAAGGACTCGTTGCAAGCGTAAAGCCAACACTTTGGTTAATATTTTACAATCTACGTTAAGCAGACTAATGGGCCTATAATTTGATGGATCAGTATTGTCTTTATCTTTTTTTGGGATTAGAGAAATTAATGCTTCGTTGAAAGTAGGGGGAAGCTGTCCTCTCTCAAAAGTTTCTTGATATACTTTTTGTAACACTGGGGCCAGAATGTCAATATATGTTCTATAATATTCTGCGGGGATACCATCATAGCCGGGTGATTTCCCTGCTTTCATCATCAAAATAGTTGTTCTAATTTCTGCCTCTGTTACTGGTGCTTCCAGCCCCTCCACATGTTCCTTGAGTATTCTAGGAAGATCCAGTTTAGAGAAGAAAAGATCTCTCCCTTTCTGATCCATCTCCGTAGACATCGTGGACGTATATAATGTTCCATAATACTGTTTAAATACCTCATTTATGTCTTTCGGTGAAGTTACTAATTTATTGCCTTGTTTTATAGCAGGGATGGTATTAGAAAAATCTTCCTTTTTAACTTGTGTTGCTAATAATTTCCCAGTTTTCTCCCCTCCCTCATAAAATGTAGTTTTAAGCCTAAACAAGGAGTATTCCACTTTTTTGTTGTAAATTTCGTTTAGCTGAAATTTAAGTCCACAAATGTCTCGATACAATAAGTCATCATATTGTTTTGCTAAATTGTTTTCCTTAAATTTGATCTCTTTTTCCAATTCTTGGATTTTTTGTTGGCTGTCTTTTTTTCTTTTTTGAAGCATACGCTATAATTTTGCCCCTCACATACGCCTTGGAGGCTTCCCAGACTGTTTGAATATGTTCTGTGCTACCAATGTTTATTTCAAAGAAGTGTTTTAGATCCTCCCCCAGCAACTCCTTAAAAGATTTATCTTGTAAGAGGGACGCATTCATTCTCCACCTTGAGCCCCTCGTATTCCCCGTTCCTATTTTTAAACCGAGTTCCACAGCTGCATGGTCAGTCAATGCAATAGATTTTATATCACAGCTTAATGCATTATGCATCATGAGCTTTGAAATTAAAAATAGATCGATCCTAGAATACGATTTATGGCAGTGGGAGTAGAAAGTATATTCCCTTTTAGTAGGGTTCATCAACCTCCATACATCAACTAGGCCCATATCTTCATTTAACATATGAACTACATCTCTTCCTTTAGAACTAAGCGAACCTTTAAATTCACTCATGTCGATAAAAGGATCGATTACTTCGTTGAAATCACCACCCATAATTATTTGCCCTGGCATTTCCCCCAAGACACTATTTACCTTGTGAAAGAAGTGAGGGTCCTCCATATTTGGTGCATATATGTTACAGATGTCACACATTCTCCCTCTAACATTGCTTGGACACATACCATTCGTCCCTCCGAGTCTTTAACTTGTTTTATAAGTGAGAAATTAATATTTTTCCTAACAAGAATAATTACCCCGTTTCGGGCACTAGAAAAAGAGCTATGAAAAATGTGACCAACCCAGCCCATTTTAAACTTCACCTCTTCCCCTTCATTCAGGTGAGTCTCTTGAAGAAATATTATATAATATTAATATTAATATAAATCTGCTTGATTTGTCTTTAAATAAGTCAATATTTTGCGTTTTTTTGTTGGATTCCCACACCCATTAATATTCCAGGATATAAATTTTACATATTTCCCGGTCATTACAGATTACACATTATTACTTTTTACACCTGTGTACATACTTTTAAAATATTTTTTTTAAAACTTGTTCCCTGGGGTGAGGACCTGACCTGAGAGTGCAACCAGCCCAAAATAAAACGGTTTACCTGGAAAAAAAGAACATCCAGAATGTAAACAAAAAACAGTGAAAACAAAAAACAAGATAAAAAGTGAAAAACCCAGCCTAAAACTTAAAATCAACCCTATTGGAGCTGCCTAATGCAGCTCAGGGGAAAAATAAGCTTAAACCAAATCTTATCTGATCCGTGAGCTCTGCTCTCCTCCTCTTTCACACCTTCTTGATGACAGGTGGCAGTGTCTCTCTCCTCTCAGTCAAGTTCGGCATCTTGTGGGAAGCTCCCAACAAGAATCATGCTGTCGCACCCAAGTTCTCCTCCCGCACGTGCACCTCCTCCTCTTTGTCGAAGAACTTTTCTGCTGCTCCTGCCGAGCTGAAGCTTATATTTTTGCCTTTCCATCTCACTCGTAGTGTTGCCGGGAAGGCCAGGGTGTATTTGACGTTGCGCTCCTGTAGTTTCCTCTTCACGGCTGTGAAGGCCTTCCTCTTCTCCGCCAGCTCTTTGGACATATCAGGAAACACAGACAGTCGACATCCGCTCCACTCGAACCCGCGCTTCTCTTTAGCTGCAGCAATTACTTTATCCCTCACCGACTACCTCAGGAAGCGGACAAGGACCGGCCTCGGTGGTCGGTTCGGGTCGGGCTGCGGCGCTAAGGCCCGGTGGGCTCGTTCGATCTCGAACTCTGCATCACCCCGCAGGCCCAGCCCTTCCACCAGCATGTTTTTAACACAGCTCAAAAGTGACCCAGCATTACCGACAGTCTCTTTTAGCCCAATATTTCTCACATTATTCCTCTTACTGTAATTTTCGAGGGCCTGGACTCGGTCCCGCAAAGCCTCCAGCAACTTGCTTTTCTCAGTGTCCGCCACGCGCAGCAGCTCCGCGGTGTCCTCCAAGCACGAGACACGTGTCTCAGCCTCCGTCAATCTCTCCTGCATCACGGTCACCGCTGTACTCAGCTCAGACGTCGTCTGCTTAATTGTTGTTACGTCAACAGCCACACTTTGTAGCAGGTTACTCATTTTAGCAACTTCAGTGAATAAAGTCGCCGAATTAAGCGTTGCGTCCTCGTGCTCATCTCCACGCCTTGGGCTGCCGCAGGTGGATGTGCGGCCCGCTGCATCCTTCACTCTCGAGGTGGGCATCTTGGGCATCTTGGGGATAAATGGCTCAATCCCGTTCCAAAAAGGACATAAATATTTGCGCAACGCCGCGGCAGGAGAATGGTATCAAATAAAAGCCCCCCACTTGGGATATCCAACAATGTATCACATCGGGAAGAGGAGAGGTCCTAACCAGCTGCCATCTTGTTCGCCGTGCTCACCGGAAGTGTTTACATAATAATATTAAAAGAAAAATACCTCTTATTGAACGTTTGTATCTCTCGCTCTTCTTCATCATGGCAGGACTTTAATCTGCTCCAGGACTTGTTGACATCAGTTTTAGTTTTTTCATTAAGAGCTGAACTTTTTGACTTAAGCGTTGACGTGATGAATGTCTCATAGCGAGGATCAACTGCACATAAACAACGTTCAGACTTAGATTCAGATTTTTAAAAACTCATACAGTTTGTGTTATTGCTCTGGACCGCTCTTATTTACCTGATGAAGTAGTTTTAAGGCTGCTGTTGTTAGCACTGTTTCAGCAACAAGCTGCCTTTCTTCGTTCACGTTCGGATGAAGTCATTTCCAGCGCGTTCACGTTTCCAGCGCGTTTACGTCAGACGTGTTGACGTGTTGTCTACTACAGATCCAGTCTTCATGAAAAAACGTCCACACAAGCTGCGAGTGTGCTCGTCTTTTGACAAGAAAGCCATGACGTTAACAAACAGGAGACCGCAGCGAGAAGCTAACGGCTAATGCTGCGCGTGCTGCGCGATAATAGCTCCGTGCTGAAACGCGCCCAGGAAATTTAGTTCCGCGGTGCATATTAATAACGTTCAATGAGTGAAAAAATAACCGAAATGGTACATAGGCGGACCGAACCGAACGTGCCGTACCGAAACGGTTCGGTACACCCACTTGTACAGTTACAAGCCTAATATATATATATATATATATATACAGGGAACCCCCGACCTACGAACGAGTTTGGGACCTAAGAACCGTTCGCAGGTCGATCGGTTCGTAGGTAGGGGGTGAAAGTAGCGTCTCGTTCGTAGGTCGCTATTCTGTTCGTAGGTCGCGGAAATACCGCTAACGGACCGCCGCGCCCACATTTAACAGCATGACACTGACATACTGGGCTATATACATGCACAGAACTTTATTTACAAGCACTTATCTAAACAATTACACCACACATGCATCCATAAACACCTGTACATCAGTAACTTCACATCAGAACTGCAGCAAATCAGCAGGAAATCTCATCATCAAAATTATGTCAACAATCACACATGAGCACTTCTGAAAGTGCAGCTTTTCACATCAAAACCTGCAGCAAACCAGGGATTCCCATCATCAAAATGATGTCAACAATCACACATGAACACTTGTCAAAGTGCAGCTTTTCACAGCAAAACAGCAGCAAATCAGAGAGTCACATCATCAAAATGATGTCAACAATCACACACGAACACTTGTCAAAGAGCAGCTTTTCACAGCAAAACAGCAGCAAATCAGAGAGTCACATCATCAAAATGATGTCAACAATCACACACGAACACTTGTCAAAGAGCAGCTTTTCACAGCAAAACAGCAGCAAATCAGAGAGTCACATCAGCAAAATGATGTCAGCAATCACACACGAACACTTGTCAAAGAGCAGCTTTTCACAGCAAAACAGCAGCAAATCAGAGAGTCACATCATCAAAATGATGTCAACAATCACACACGAACACTTGTCAAAGAGCAGCTTTTCACAGCAAAACAGCAGCAAATCAGAGAGTCACATCAGCAAAATGATGTCAGCAATCACACATGAGCACGTTGTGTTGATGAGTGTCCATGTGCATGAGAAAGAAGTCCATGAACTCAGAAAAAGCGAGAAGCAGCAGAAAAATGAATCAAAATTGTCTTACTTTGACCGAAGTGTAGGTAGACAGATGTTGTTCTCATGATCAAACCTGCATCTGATGGAACTGCTGAGCCATTGCTCAACAATGAATGTTGGGAGCATTTTAGGCCAGCTGTAAGTTCAGGCATGTGTCAGTTCAGGTCTGTGGTCCTGATGTGAGCAGGTCTGTGCATCACATGAAGTTTTTTTGGTTTTTGGCAGCAGTCATTTATGCAGAACGACACAAAGGTGATGGATGGAGGCAACATGCAGGACACCAGAGGCAGGCTGGAGGACCAGTAGCACCAGAGGCTCATCCATGACGTGGATCAACACGCGGATGAACTGTTGGAACACAACCACACACACACGTCAGCACCTGCTGATAACAACAACACAGACAACAACAACTTCTCCTTACGTGTGTGGTGTGGTGTGTGGAGCAGGAGGACAGGCAGGAGGCTGGAGGCAGAGCAGGAGGCTGGAGCAGAGCAGGAGGCTGGAGGCAGAGCAGGAGGCTGGAGCAGGTGCAGGAGGCTGGAGGACCAGTAGCACCATGACGTGGATCAACACGCGGATGAACTGTTGGAACACAACCACACACACACGTCAGCACCTGCTGATAACAACAACACAGACAACAACAACTTCTCCTTACGTGTGTGGTGTGGTGTGTGGAGCAGGAGGACAGGCAGGAGGCTGGAGGCAGAGCAGGAGGCTGGAGCAGGTGCAGGAGGCTGGAGGACCAGTAGCACCATGACGTGGATCAACACGCGGATGAACTGTTGGAACACAACCACACACACACGTCAGCACCTGCTGATAACAACAACACAGACAACAACAACTTCTCCTTACGTGTGTGGTGTGGTGTGTGGAGCAGGAGGACAGGCAGGAGGCTGGAGGCAGAGCAGGAGGCTGGAGGCAGAGCAGGAGGCTGGAGCAGGTGCAGGAGGCTGGAGGACCAGTAGCACCATGACGTGGATCAACACGCGGATGAACTGTTGGAACACAACCACACACACACGTCAGCACCTGCTGATAACAACAACACAGACAACAACAACTTCTCCTTACGTGTGTGGTGTGGTGTGTGGAGCAGGAGCACAGGGAGGAGGCTGGAGGCAGAGCAGGAGGCTGGAGGCAGAGCAGGAGGAGCACGGGTACGTGGTACCCGACGCTGTTCCATGAGGCGAAACAGCAAGTGGATCTGTTGAAACACAAACACACACAGACGTGAACACCTGCTGATAACAACAACACAGACAACAACAACTTCTCCTTACGTGTGTGGTGTGGTGTGTGGAGCAGGAGCACAGGGAGGAGGCTGGAGGCAGAGCAGGAGGCTGGAGGCAGAGCAGGAGGAGCACGGGTACGTGGTACCCGACGCTGTTCCATGAGGCGAAACAGCAAGTGGATCTGTTGAAACACAAACACACACAGACGTGAACACCTGCTGATAACAACAACACAGACAACAACAACTTCTCCTTACGTGTGTGGTGTGGTGCATAGCAGGTGTGTGGATGGACCAGGGGGACGTGCCGCTTTGGAGGCTGTCGAGAGAGAGGTGATGATTACAGTAGGTGTAGATGTAAGTTAAAAAAAAAAGAGAAAATAAATTAACACGTCTTTGCTGTACCTTTCTGACGTTGCTGTGCTGGGATGTGAGGGTGGGCAGGTCAGTGATGGGATGGTGGAGTTGGTGAAGAGGAGGGGGAGGAGGAGGAAGGCTGTGAACATAAGCAGAGACAGATGACATTAATTTGTGTAACATGACAACTCCAAAAAAAAAATTTCATTTCAGTACGTGCTGTACCTGGAGGGAGGGAGCCGGGGGGGGGCGGCGGCGTGTTTCACTGGGGAGATGGTGGGCTGTCCATGTCCTCCTGGCTTGCTGCAGTAGGACTGGATGGCCTCTCGTCCGCTGGGATGTCCAAGGCCTCCTCCTGGCTTGCTGCAGGAGGACTGGATGGCCTTTCAGCTGGTGCATCAGCAGATCCTGGAGGCGGTGCTGTGACCTTTGTAAAATATTGCAGCATGCTGCTCTGCACCTTTTCTAGCTTTTTATCATCCAGGATCTGCTGATAACACGCAACTTCATTGAGGACACCCCGACGGACCTTGGCGAACCTCTCACAGTCCACGTCCTGCTTCTCCATCCTCGCCAGGAAGCTGTGGAGTTCCTGAAAGGCCAGCACCATCTCCTGCCTGGTGAAGGTCGGAGGAATGACCTCCACCTCCTCCTCCTCCTCAACTTCCACATCCAGGACGTGCCTGTCGAGCTGAATCAGGTCGTCTGGGGACAGGTCCTCTCCTGATGCACCCAGCAGGTGTTGGATATCGTCCTGGTCCATTTCGAGCTCCAGTGACCTGCCCATCCTCACAACATCCTCGATTACACGGTCCACCTCCTGGGAATCGTGTACCCCCTGAACAAGCTCTGGACAGAGCTTCTTCCAGACTCCACACATGTTCTGTGGAGTAACACGATCCCAGGAGTGGCCAATGTTGTGCACAGCATCGAGGATGTTGTACTTACGCCAGAAGTCTTTCAGCGTGAGGGTCTGAGAGTTCTCCGTTGCCTCCAAAGCGGCACGGATGACTCGCTGCAGGTAGTACGCCTTAAACGTACTAATAACCCCCTGGTCCATTGGCTGGATCAAAGAGGTGGTATTGGGAGGCAGGTACACCACCTTCACATGCCTGTTCAACGTGGTGAGAGTAGGGGGGTGTCCTGGAGCGTTGTCCAAGACTAGCAGGACTTTAAAGGCAATCTTCTGGTCACTGCAAAAACGCTTCACTTCTGGAACAAAGTTGTTGTTGAACCAATTTGTAAAAACTTCCAGCGTCACCCAAGCCTTTTTATTAGACGCCCAATAAACAGGAAGTGTAGATTTAACAACATTTTTGAAGGGCCTGGGTTTATTAAATTGGTACACCAACAACGGCTTGAGTTTGCAATCACCCGAAGCATTGCCCCCCACCAGCAAGGTCAAACGCTCCTTGCCGACCTTGTGGCCGGGTGCGGTTCGTTCTTCCCTACTGATGTAGGTCCTGTCTGGCAAACGCTTCCAGAACAGCCCTGTCTCATCCACATTGAAGACCTGCTGGGGAGTGTACCCACCGTCCCTGATGATCTCAGCCAGTTCTGCTGGGAATGCCTCAGCTGCCTCGTGGTCAGCACTTGCTGCCTCACCTAAATGCACACAAAATGACACGGTTAACCTGTTGTAACACTGTAATAAAAGGGAAAAAAAATGTAAAAAACAATCGTAAGTCGTGGACTACCTGTACTGTACCTGCATTATTAAAAAATAAAAATGAGAAATTAAATGCTCACCCTGCACTCTGATGTTGTGGAAGTTGTTTCTTTTCCTGAAACGATCAAACCATCCTTTAGATGCAGTGAAGGTCTCTGGTCCATCCAACTCCCCTGATGTGCTGCTTGAAGTCACTCCTCCTGCGCTTGAAGTCCCTCCTCCTGCGCTATGGGAAGACGTCCCTTCACCCGGATCACTCTGGGAGGACGTCCCTTCACCCGGATCACTCTGGGAGGAGGACGTCCCTTCACCCTGATCACTCTGTGCAGCCCCCTGCCCCCCCGCACCCCCCTGCTCCCCTGCACCTCCCTCACTCGTCCCAAGTTCTATCAGCCTGTTATAGATCCTCCTCGCCTTCTCGCAAATCACCGACATGCCAACTGGTATTCGGCGTTGCGTGTTGTCCTCCAGCCATAGCACAAGCAACCGTTCCATCTCTACTATTCTACCCGTCCTCTGTTTAGTTATGATGGTGGACTTCATTGGGGCCGAAGCACGGACTTGCTGCAAAATGCGCTCTTTGTCCGCCACTATCGTCCCCACAGTCGACCTCGGTAAATCTAGCCTCTCTCCTATTTTAGATGGCGTCATTCCCTCATCAGACATTTTTATTATTTTTGCCTTCGTCTCCAGCGTGATGGTTCTGCGAGGTTTTTTCCCCTCTGCCGCGGCCGCGGACTTTCCAGGTCTCTTTGGAGCCATTCTTCGTACGAGCTAACGTGCTAACTCCTAAGGAGCAAAAATTAAAATTAATGCTAACGTTCATAAATCAATGCAAACGTTTGCTTTCGTCTAAAGATTTCTTTGAGTACGACCGTACCTGCCCGTTCGATGACCCGTCGAAAAATACAGTAGCGTCGAAAATTAGCTAACGTGCTAATTCCTAAGGAGCAAAATTTAAAATTAATGCTAACGTGCTAACGTTCGCTTTAGTCTAAAACTGCTACTGTAAATTAAAATTTATTACTGTACCTGTTTGTACGTTGTTCGTTTTCTCTCGTCGTCGTTCTTCGTTGTTCTTAGTTCGCTGTTCGTAACTCTCTTCTCTCATCAATCAAAGTGGAAAACCACGAGGCACAAAATGGCCGCAGCCCTTTAAATAGTTACCGCTTTACCTGTACGGATCCCTCCGCCGCCAGCTGCAATGCGGCTGTGTGTACATCCGCCAGAAGCCCAGCCCCCCCCTCTCGCTGGCGGTACTTTTCCACTGCCATGCGCAGTGTCACGCCCATGCCCAACCAGCAACAGCCAAAGGCAATCCCCTCCCCCACCTCGCCGATTGCCGTTTTGTGACGCAGTTTCGCCGTAGCTCGATTATATACCTGTAATGGGGCTCGTTCGTAGGTCGTGTGCCGTAGGTCGATTATATATTTTTAACTTGGTTCGTTCGTAGGTCACATATTTTCTGCCGTACGTCGATGGTATTCTTCTACTTTAACTCGTTCGTAGGTCCCGTGGTTCGCAGGTCGATGGAGTCGTAGGTCGGGGGTTCCCTGTATATATATATATATATATATATACATATATATATATATATATATATATATATATATATACATATATATATATATATATATACATATATATATATATATATACATATATATACATATATATACATATATA
>JBBPBX010009712.1:0-25098 GCA_038048925.1 Garcialebias charrua | reverse complement strand
ATGACAAAATGAGATCTGATTATTTCTCATCACTATTGGATGTTTAAGTCAAGTGGTGGGTTTAGTAACGTAAGTAAAGTGCTTGATGTTGTCATCGCCATGTTTCCACACAGTGATGACATCAGTTCTCTGCATTTAACCAGCACACCTGAGATACACCCAGGTGGAGCAGTGGGCTGCTTTGTGGGCACCCCGGGAGCAGTTGGGGATTGGGTATCGTGCTCAGATACTCCACGACATGTGGGCATGGCTGGGAGTTAAACCTGCAACTTTCTGGTCCCAGGTCGGCGGCCCTGCCTCCTCCCCATCTCAACCATTTTATTGTTGACAAAAATGTTTAACTATAGTTTTATTTACCATCCATAAACATATTTATCCCAAGTTGTTTTTGTTTTTCAAATAAATTTAAATTCCTGACAGACAGAAAAAAACAATTTGAAGAAAAAAAGAGGATATTTAAAAGTACGTCGGTTCCTTTAGGTCTGTTCCAGGCCCTGTAAGAACAAGACCTGTTCCAGGTCCTGTAAGAACCAGACCCGTTCCAGGCCTTGTAAGAACCAGATCTGTTCCAGGTCCTGTAAAAACCAGTCCTGTTCAAGGCTCTGTAAGAACCAGATCTGTTACAGGCCCTGTGAGAACCAGACCTGTTCCAGGCCCTGTAAGAACTGTACCTGTTCCAGGTCCTGTAAGAACAAGACCTGTTCCAGGCCCTGTAAGAACCAGACCTGTTCCAGGCCCTGTAAGAACCAGACCTGTTCCAGGCCCTGTAAGAACCAGACCTGTTCCAGGCCCTGTAAGAACCAGACCTGTTCCAGGCCCTGTAAGAACCAGACCTGTTCCAGGCCCTGTAAGAACCAGACCCGTTCCAGGCCCTGTAAGAACCAGATCTGTTGCAGGCCCTGTAAGAACCAGATCTGTTACAGGCCCTGTGAGAACCAGATCTGTTCCAGGCCCTGTAAGAACCAGACCTGTTCCAGGCCCTGTAAGAACCAGACCTGTTCCAGGCCCTGTAAGAACCAGACCTGTTCCAGGCCCTGTAAGAACCAGACCTGTTCCAGGCCCTGTAAGAACCAGACCTGTTCCAGGCCCTGTAAGAACCAGACCTGTTCCAGGTCCTGTAAGAACCAGATCTGTTCCAGGCCCTGTAAGAACCAGACCTGTTCCAGGCCCTGTAAGAACCAGACCTGTTCCAGGCCCTGTAAGAACCAGACCTGTTCCAGGCCCTGTAAGAACCAGACCTGTTCCAGGCCCTGTAAGAACCAGACCTGTTCCAGGCCCTGTAAGAACCAGACCTGTTCCAGGCCCTGTAAGAACCAGACCTGTTCCAGGCCCTGTAAGAACCAGACCTGTTCCAGGCCCTGTAAGAACCAGACCTGTTCCAGGCCCTGTAAGAACCAGACCTGTTCCAGGCCCTGTAAGAACCAGACCTGTTCCAGGCCCTGTAAGAACCAGACCTGTTCCAGGCCCTGTAAGAACCAGACCTGTTCCAGGTCCTGTAAGCACCAGACCTGTCCCAGTCCCTGTAAGAACCAGTCCTGTTCCAGGCCCTGTAAGAAGAAGAACTGTTCCAGGCCCTGTCAGAACCAGACCTGTCCCAGTCCCTGTAAGAACCAGTCCTGTTCCAGGCCCTGTAAGAAGAAGAACTGTTCCAGGCCCTGTAAGAACCAGACCTGTTCCAGGCCCTGTAAGAACCAGACATGTTCCAGATCCTGTAAGAACCAGACCTGTTCCAGGCCTTGTAAGAACCAGACCTGTCCCAGTCCCTGTAAGAACCAGACATGTTCCAGGCCTTGTAAGAACAAGACCTGTTCCAGGCCCTGTAAGAACCAGACCTGTTCCAGGCCCTGTAAGCACCAGACCTGTCCCAGTCCCTGTAAGAACCAGACATGTTCCAGGCCTTGTAAGAACAAGACCTGTTCCAGGCCCTGTAAGAACCAGACCTGTTCCAGGCCCTGTAAGAAAAAGAACTGTTCCAGGCCTTGTCAGAACCAGACCTGTTCCAGGCCCTGTAAGAACCAGACCTGTTCCAGGCCCTGTAAGAAGAAGAACTGTTCCAGGCCTTGTCAGAACCAGACCTTTTCCAGGCCCTGTAAGAACCAGACATGTTCCAGGCCCTGTAAGAACCAGACATGTTCCAGATCCTGTAAGAACCAGATCTGTTCCAGGCCCTGTAAGAACCAGACTGTTCAAAGCCTTATAAGAACCAGACTGTTCCAGGCCCTGTAAGAACCAGACCTGTTCCAGGCCCTGTAAGAACCAGACCTGTTCAAGGCCCTGTAAGAACCAGACCTGTTCCAGGCCCTGTAAGAACCAGACCTGTTCCAGGCCCTGTAAGAACCAGACCTGTTCCAGGCCCTGTAAGAACCAGACCTGTTCCAGGCCCTGTAAGAACCAGACATGTTCCAGGTCCTGTAAGAACCAGATCTGTTCCAGGCCCTGTAAGAACCAGACCTGTTCCAGGCCCTGTAAGAACCAGACATGTTCCAGGCCCTGTAAGAACCAGACCTGTTCCAGGCCCTGTAAGAACCAGACCTGTTCCAGGCCCTGTAAGAACCAGACCTGTTCCAGGCCCTGTAAGAACCAGACATGTTCCAGGCCCTGTAAGAACCAGACCTGTTCCAGGCCCTGTAAGAACCAGACCTGTTCCAGGCCCTGTAAGAACCAGACATGTTCCAGGCCCTGTAAGAACCAGACCTGTTCCAGGCCCTGTAAGAACCAGACCTGTTCCAGGCCCTGTAAGAACCAGACCTGTTCCAGGCCCTGTAAGAACCAGACCTGTTCCAGGCCCTGTAAGAACCAGACTGTTCCAGGCCCTGTAAGAACCAGACCTGTTCCAGGCCCTGTAAGAACCAGACATGTTCCAGGCCCTGTAAGAACCAGACCTGTTCCAGGCCCTGTAAGAACCAGACCTGTTCCAGGCCCTGTAAGAACCAGACATGTTCCAGGTCCTGTAAGAACCAGATCTGTTCCAGGCCCTGTAAGAACCAGACATGTTCCAGGTCCTGTAAGAACCAGACATGTTCCAGGCCCTGTAAGAACCAGACCTGTTCCAGGCCCTGTAAGAACCAGACATGTTCCAGGTCCTGTAAGAACCAGATCTGTTCCAGGCCCTGTAAGAACCAGACATGTTCCAGGTACTGTAAGAACAAGACCTGTTCCAGGCCCTGTAAGAACCAGACCTGTTCCAGGCCCTGTAAGATCCAAACATGTTCCAGGTCCTGTAAGAACCAGATCTGTTCCAGGCCCTGTAAGAACCAGACATGTTCAAGGTCCTGTAAGAACCAGACATGTTCCAGGCCTTGTAAGAACAAGACCTGTTCCAGGCCCTGTAAGAACCAGACCTGTTCCAGGTCCTGTAAGAACCAAACCTAAGTGTCTTTGCTCGTGCTGTTCATGTACCATGCTGTTGCATAAGGCCAGTGTCCTGCTGTGTTTTCTTTTGTCTCAGTATTTTCTTGATCTGAGCTGCACTTCTAATGTGCACAAAGAGCTTCAGAATAGCACCGTGCACTGTGTGCACTCAGCCTGTGAAGATAGCTGAAGCCGGAGCTGAAGTGTTGTGGCACAGTGTTTCATTTTATCTGAGTATCAGAACCGCTTACGTGTCCTTTTGAAGAACAAAAACAGACTTCAGTCATCGTCTAGCGCAGACGAGGCGACAACAACGAATCCAGCAGTGACATCTGCAACTTTTCTGCACTTCTTAAATATGAAAATGGTAAATGGTAAATGGTAAATGGAGCTTACTTATACAGTACTGTACTGTATAGCGCTTTCCAGCCCCGTATGAGGAGCCCCAAAGCGCTTTACAGCACCAGCCATCAACCCATTCAAACACAGGAAGCGGTAGACTGCCATGCAAGGCGCCATCCAGTCCTACTGGGAGCAACTCGGGGTTAAGTGTCTTGCCCAGGGACACAACGAGGTATTTAGTGACCGGGGATCGAACCCCAGACCTTCCGGTCCTGAGCTGGTTGCCCTGCCTCTACACCAGGGGTGTCAAACATACAGCCCGCGGTCCGGAACCGGGGGTTTAGTCTGCCGGAGGATAAATCTGAATTATTAAAAAAAGAATAAACATTATTTTCTTAAAAATCTGCAGTTCCTATGTTGTCTGCTAGAGGCGCTGTGTTTTAGTCAGTTCCTTTTTTTTCTCTTCCTTTTATAGATGGCCTCCCTTCTCACCTTACAGCCATCCTCTTCACACCATTATGATTTTATTTTTTTATGAAACAAAGAAAGGAAAGGCAGGAAGCAAGACTACAAAACATAACAATTATCCAGAAAAAGAGCACAAGGCAAACACACCCAACCGCCATCCGCAATCCTGCAAAGTACATAACAGAACACAGCAACAAAACACATATGCATAAAAGACCCATAACATGCATGCAGCTACTACTGCATGTACATAATAATAATAATAATAATAAATTCAATTTATACCGCACTTTTCATTAATAAAAATCTCAAAGTGCTACAACAATAAAAACAAGTGATAAAATCAAATAAAATCAATAATGGTATTAACTAAGATTAAAAACAGAATCATGTGGAGGCAGAATAGGCCTGCTTAAAAAATAAATAAATAAATAAATAAATAAAACAAGTGATAAAATCAAGTAAAATCAATAATACTATCAACCAAGATCAAAGATAAAATCATGCGGGGGCAGAATAGGCTTGCTTAAAAAGAAAAGTCTTTAAACCGCTTTTAAAGTCAACCAGTGACTGTGGAGCTCTCAGGCAGTCAGGAAGGGAGTTCCATAGGCGGGGGGCAGCCACACAGAATGCCCTGTCTCCCATGGTCCTTAATTTGGTTCGTGGAATGTGAAGTAGATTACTGTTCTGTGATCGTAGAGACCGGGTGGATGAATATGGTGCAAGAATGTCCTTTAGATAGTCAGGTGAAGTTCCATGTAAGCATTGATGTGTAATGAGAGCAGTTTTGTATTGAATTCTGTAGGTGACAGGAAGCCAATGGAGGTTATGGAGAATGGGTGTAATATGTTCAAATTTACGAGCTCTCAATAAAATCCTTGCTGCACTGTTTTGAATATATTGAAGTTTCTGAAGGTTTTTGCCAGGGATTCCAATAAACAGGGAGTTGCAGTAGTCGAGCCTGGAGGAGACAAAGGCATGGACGAGTTTCTCAGCATCAGGAAAAGTCAGAGATGGGCGAAGTCTGGAGATGTTTCGAAGATGGAAGAAGCAGGTTTTAAACAGATGCTTAATGTGATTTTCAAATGTAAGATGAGAGTCCATTTTTATTCCAAGATTTGTAACAGAGGTGGAGAGGGGGATGTCTTGACCAGAGAAGGAGATTGTTGTTAAAGTTGATGTTTGTATCTGGTGAGGGGTGCCAATCATTATGGCCTCAGTCTTGGAGCAGTTTAATTGAAGAAAGTTCTGATTCATCCATGCCCTTATTTCCTCCAGGCAGGCAGAGAGGGCAGTGAGTGAAGATGGAGATGGGGATGATGAGGATGATCCAGTCCTGATGTAAAGCTGTGTGTCGTCGGCATAGCAGTGAAAAGAAATGTTGAACTGATTAATAATTTGACCTAAAGGCAGCATGTAAAGGGAAAACAGCAGGGGCCCCAGAACTGACCCTTGAGGGACACCACAGGAGACACCGACTGTCTGGGAAGTGGCATTGCCAAGACTAACGCATTCCAGCCTATCGGAGAGGAAAGATTTGAACCAGTCCAGGACAGTGTCACAGAGACCGACCTCCACATGAAGACGGTGGAGGAGAATATTATGGTCCACAGTGTCGAAGGCTGCAGTGAGGTCAAGGAGGACAAGGACGGAGGGAGAGCCAGTGTCAGCAGCCATGAGGATATCATTTGTAACTCTCAGTAATGCAGTCTCAGTACTGTGAGCTGCTCTGAATCCAGACTGAAACTTCTCGTACAGAGAGTGTTGCTGTAGGTGGTCCTGCAGCTGAGCAGCAACTGCTTTTTCCAGCACTTTGGACAGAAACGGGAGGTGGGAAATTGGGCGGTAATTAGAAAAAATGTCGGGATCCAAATTAGATTTTTTCAGAAGAGGCCTAATGATGGCAGTTTTTAGAGGCAGTGGAACATGACCAGATTGTAGAGACTGATTTATTATTTGAGTGATTAATGGGCTTATTGCAGAGTGATTGGATTTTATGAGAGATGAGGGGAAGGGATCCAGGGCGCAGGATGAAGGCTTCATTTTCTTTATGATGGACTCCACCTCACTCTGAACAACCTCATCAAAGCTGCTCAGGGACCCAGGATGCAGACGGGTAGATGGTAAACGAAGATCAGGGAGGTTGTGAAGCTGAGATCTGATGGTGTCAATTTTGTTTTTAAATGATGAAAGGAACAGGTCGCATTTTTGAACACATTCCTCAGAAGTTTGTTTAATGGGATTAAGTAGATGAGTTACTGTGGAGAAGAGCTGTTTAGAGTTACCAGGGCAGGTGTTGATGATGTTGGAGTAATACTTGGAGCGTGCTTCTTTAAGAGAATAGGCGTATGCTTTCTGATGTTCTTTGTATGCCTGCTTATGTACCGAGAGACCAGATGATTTTAGACGTCTCTCGATAGCACGGCCAGTTGCCTTCATCCTGCGGAGCTCACCAGTGTACCAGGGGGCTGAACGGGAGAAAGACACCAGTCTTGTCTTCAAGGGAGCATGTAGGTCCAGAAGCTCTTGGAGAGATCGGTTGTAGTAATCAACGGAGTCATTGGCAGATGAATGATTGACAGCGGTCAGGGCGTGAAGATCAGCGGACAGAACATCAGGGGAAATGTTTTTAAAGTCCCGGAACTGGATGGGTCGCTTTGGGTTTGAAGCAGGTGAAGTTGAAGGCACTTCCAGAGAGATGACACTGTGGTCCGAGACACCCAGGTCATATACAGATAAGTTATTGATGAGTACAGTGTCTGTAATCACCAAATCCAGAGTATGCCCCCTGCTGTGCGTAGGGACGTCCACATGTTGGGTGAGATTAAGAGAGTCCAGAAGAGACTTAAAATCTGTTGCCAACGGGGAAGAGGAATTGTCCATGTGGATATTTAGATCGCCAAGAAAAATAGTTTTCACAGGGGAGGTGCAGAAAAAGGTGAGGAGGTCATGCATCTCTGAGTTAAATGAAACATGCGGTTTGGGAGGTCTATAAATCAATATAACGTTCATCAGGAGTGGGGCTTTGAAGTTGAAGGCCAAACTTTCAAAAGAGGAAAAGTCCTGAGAAGCTAGATGTGTCAATTTTAAATTATTGCGGTAGATTACAGCCAGACCACCACCGCGGCCAGTGCTGCGGGCTCTCTGCAGATAACTGTAACCAGACGGACAGGCCTCATTTAGAGAACTGTACACATCTGGCTGATGCCAAGTCTCTGTAAGACACATGAGGTCCAAGTCCTTCTCCAGAATGTGATCGTGAATTAGGCATGATTTGTTTGATAGTGACTGCACATTGAAAAGTTCTAATTTAATACCAGTTGGTGTAGAAGCCTTTTGAACCGGTTTCAGCAGACTGAAGTCCACTCCACGTTTTCCTTGCCACTTCGTGCGCTGTGGACTACAAGGGACTACAGACGCAGCGTTCTGATGACGTCGTCGAGGTGCGACACGTCTCTTGGACGAGACACACGCGATAGACCCAACCTGCGGCTGTCCAGAGTAGATGGATATCTTTCGAGAGCTTCTGTGGATATAACGAGGTCTACGCAGAAGTCCCAGTTGTTTGATGGTGGAAACAGAGGGAGGAATGGAGCAGTTGTTAAGTCCAAGCAGCTGCGAAGCAGAATACGTCAACATCGTGCCAGCCAAGCCGGGGGAAGCTAGCACAGAGCTAGCTGCTAACAGCAGACCCACGGCTCCGAAAGAAACAACCAAGAAGCAGAGGGATGTAACTTGGTTGAGCATATCGTGAAGAGGAGCACAGGAGAAAATCCAGGACAATCCAGATGACACAGGAGGTTGACAGGCAGTAGGTGAGTGGAACAATAATTGCAGCTACGTAACGTAGTTCTTGAAGTAAGTTCGTGCTGGAGTTTGACAGGAGGTAGACAGCCCAAATTCCGGTTAGGAAGAGCTAGCCAAGCTGTCCGTAAAATCCTTATTAAAAACCACTGAACAAAACGAGTCCAGATAAATGTCCAAAAAATGTCCAAAAAATAGCAACAGTAAAATAACTATTTAGCGTGGAGAAGCGGCGACATCACGCCAGCGTCCTCTCCAGCTCAATGTACATGCATTTATACCGGTAATAATCTACTTTGCAGTAGATTATTATAAATATATATATACCTATATCTACAAATGCATACATACATACATATACATTCATATGCAGTCATACCCATCTACATATCTACATATGATATCTACACTTATATCCCCGCATCCATTTGTGTGTGGTTATGATCATGCATCAGTGAATAAGGCCTCTCTAATAGAACATTCAATATCGACTGTGACACATCAGAGATCCGCCCCCTAAGGCCCAAGTCAGATATAAGGGGGGCCAGAGCCCAAGACCCCAAGAAGGACCCGAGCACAGAGATCCATCATCCATCCATCCATCATCATTCTTCCATCCATCCATCCATCAATCATTCTTCCATCCATCCATCATTCTTCCATCCATCGATCAATCATTTTTCCATCAATCCATCCATCCATCCATCCATCCATCTATCCATCAATCATTTTCCCATCCATCCATCCACCATCCATCATCCATCCATCAATCATTCTTCCATCCATCCATCCATCCATCCATCCATCCATTAGTCATGCATCCATCCATTCATCAATCATTCTTCCATCCATCTATCAATCCATCTATCATTCTTCCATTCAGCCATCAATACATTCATAAGTCTTCCATCCATCCATTCGTCCATCCATCATTATTCCATCCATCTGTACATACATACATCAATCTATCATTCTTCCATCCATCTATCCATCCATCATTATTCCATCCAGCCATCAATACATCCATAAGTCTTCCATCCATCCATTCATCCATCCATCATTCTTCCATCCAGCCATCAATACATCCACAAGTCTTCCATCCATCCATTCATCCATCCATCATTCTTCCATCCAGCATCAATACATCCATAAGTCTTCCATCCATCCATCCATCCATCATCCATCCATCCATCCATAATTCTTCCATCCAGCCATCAATACATCCATAAGTCTTCCATCCATCCATTCATCCATCCATCATTCTTCCATCCAGCCATCAATACATCCATAAGTCTTCCTTCCATCCATTCATCCATCCATCCATCCATCCATCATCTATCATTCTTCCATCCATCCATCCATAATAATAATAATAATAATTAATTCAATTTATAACGCACTTTTCATTACTGAAAATCTCAAAGTGCTACACATATGCTACACTGAGCAGCCCAGTCCTCACCTCCTTCTACAGGTGTGCAGTGGAGAGCATCCTGTGCTCCAGCATCAATGTGTGGCATGGAGGCTGCACAGTTGAAGAGAGGAAAGCTCTACAGAGAGTGGTGAAGGCTGCACAGAAGATGTTGGAGTCAGTCTCCCCACAATCACAGACATTTACACCTCCAGATGCAGGAAAAGAGCCACCTGCATCATGAAAGACCTCACTCACCCAGCACACTCACTCTTTGCCCCACTCCCCTCAGGACGGAGGTTGAGGAGCATCAAATGTAGAACCACTAGACTGAGGAACAGCTTCTACCCTGAGGCTGTTAGACTCATGAATAAATAAAAAAAATAAAAAAATAAACACTGCAAAATATCACATCATACTGATGCTGATCTGTTTTCTTGTTGCTGTGTTCATCTGTGACCATCTGCTCATACAAACTCATGTTCGTGCTGCTGTTTATTCCCACTATATTAGGCTTAGTGTATTACTAGTTGATGTTTTTCTTAGTTAATTCTAGATGTTATTACTGTTTTTCTCTTTCATTTGTTGTTGGATGTAACTGGGACCTCGTGTACATAATCTCGTTTTCATCACATGTACCACATGCGGTGCAAATGACAATAAAGACTCTCTGACTCTGATATATTGAATGCTACACACATTCATAAACCGGTGGCGGCAGACTACCATGCAAGGTGCTTTCCAGTCCTACCGGGAGCAACTCAGGGTTAAGTGTCTTGCCCAAGGACACAACGACACATGGTGCGGGTCCCGGGAGTCGAACCGCCAACTTTCCGATCGGGAGACGACTGCCATTACCACTACGCCACGGCCGCCCCTCATTATTCCATATATCCATCCATGCATCCATCATTCTTCCATTCTTATATCCATCCATCATTCTTCCTTCCATCCATCCATCCATCCATCCATCCATCCATCATTCTTCCATCTATCCATCCATCCACCCAAACATACATACATACATACATCATTTTCCATCCATCCATCAATCATTCTTCCATCCATCCATCATTCTTCCATCCATCGATCAATCATTTTTCCATTCTTCAATCATTTTTCCATCAATCCATCCATCCATCCATCCATCCATCTATCCATTAATCATTTTCACATCCATCCATCCACCATCCATCATCCATCCATTAATCATTCTTCCATCCATCCATCCATCCATTCATCCATCCATTAATCATTCATCCATCCATCCATCAATCATTCTTCCATCCATCTATCAATCCATCCATCATTCTTCCATCCAGCCATTAATACATTCATAAGTCTTCCATCCATCCATTCGTCCATCCATCATTATTCCATCCATCTGTTCATCCATCCATCCATCAATCATTCTTCCATCCATCTATCCATCCATCCATCATTATTCCATCCAGCCATCAATACATCCATAAGTCTTCCATCCATCCATTCATCCATCCATCATTCTTCCATCCAGCATCAATACATCCATAAGTCTTCCATCCATCCATTAATCCATCCATCTATCCATCCATCCATCCATCATTCTTCCATCCAGCCATCAATACATTCATAAGTCTTCCATCCATCCATTCATCCATCCATCATTCTTCCATCCAGCCATCAATACATCCATAAGTCTTCCTTCCATCCATTCATCCATCCATCATTCTTCCATCTATCCATCATCCATCCATCCATCCATCTATCTATCATTCTTCCATCCATCCATCCATCCATCCATCTTCTTCCGCTTATCCGGGGTCGGGTCGCGGGGGTAGCAGCCTAAGTAGGGAGGCCCAGACTTCCCTCTCCCAGCCACTTGGAGCAGCTCCTCTGGGGGAATCCCAAGGCGTTCCCAGGCCAGCCGAGAAACATAGTCCCTCCAGCGCGTCCTGGGTCTTCCTCTGGGTCTCCTCCCGGTGGGACATGCCCGGAACACCTTGTATATCCATCCATCATTCTTCCTTCCATTCATCCATCCATCATTCTTCCATCTATCCATCCATCCAAACATATATACATACATGCATACATCATTTTTCCATCCATCCATCCATTCATCCATCCATCCATCATTCTTCCATCCATCCATACATCCATCTATCATTCTTCCATCCATCCATCCATCCATCCATCCATCATTATTCCATATATCCATCCATGCATCCATCATTCTTCCATCCATATATCCATCCATCATTCTTCCTTCCATCCATCCATCCATCCATCATTCTTCCATCTATCCATCCATCCATCCAAACATACATACATACATCATTTTCCATCCATCCATCCATCCATCCATCCATCCATCCATCATTATTCCATCCATCTATCATCCATCCTTCATTCTTACATCCATATATCCATCCATCATTCTTCCTTCCATCCACCCATCATCATTCTTCCATCTATCAATCCATCCAAACATACATACATATATACATACATCATTTTTCCATCCATCCATCCATCCATCATCATTCTTCCATCATCCATCCATCCATCCATCATCCATCCTTCTTCCATCCATATATACATACATCATTCTTCCTTCCATCCATCCATCCATCATTCTTCCATCTATCCATCCATCCAAACATACATACATACATACATACACACATACATACATACATACATACATACATACATCTATCCATCCATCCATCCATCCAAACATACATACATACATACATACATACATACATACATACATACATACATACATACATACATACATACATACATACATACATACATACATACATACATACATACATACATACATACATTCATACATACATACATACAGCATTCTTTCATCGAAACATACATCCATCCATAATTCTTCCTTCCATCCATCCATCTATCCATCCATCCATCCATCCATCATTATTCCATCCATCCATCCATCCATACATACATCCATCCAAACATCCATCCATCCATCCATCCATCCATCCATCATTCTTCCATCCATATACAGGTAGTCCCTGACTTATGACGACATCGACATACGAGGTTCCAAATTTACGACATTGTCAATTTAATAAAAATATGAAATTATTATTTTTTATTTATTTTTTTGTGTTTAAATATTCTTAAATTCATGTGTACAGCACTCTGTTGCAGCTGTGGTTGTTTTAAAGGCTTTATAAATAATAATTATAATAAAAATAATAATTTTTAATCATAATTGCACAGCTTCCGGACGTATCCAGAAATGCCGCCGGTGTCCTCCATTTTACGTTTAGTTACAGTCTCGGCTCCTGCCAGCTGGCTGTGGAGGACCGTGTGTCCAATCAGGGTTGCCTCATACGGATAAATTAGCTGGAAACATTCTGTGAACTCTGTGGACGTCTCAGGCAGCCGCGGATCGCTCCACGATCGCTCCGACTACGCCGCCCAACATGCTAACGAGTGCAGCTAATGAGCAGAGCTAACGTGGGCGGGGACACCGAGCCGACATGCCGCGGAGGGGACTTCTGCGGCCGGGAGCTCGCCTCAATGTCCGCCTGGCAGCCTAAGATGTCGGGGGACACCGAGCTGACGCGGAGAAACAGCGAGCGCCGACAACCTTTGGATGAACTAACAGGCTAACGAGTGCAGCTAACACGGGCAGCTCGTTTGGATGGATGGATGAACAACGTGGAGAAACGACTTTAGGTAAGTTATTAAACTCTTTTTCTGGCTCCAAATGTATGGAGTTAACTAACAGTTACACTAAAGGCCGGCGCAGAGCTCCGCGCTGGACCGCGCCACGCGCGCGCGTTGCGCGTGGGGGGTTCACAGCAGAGCACAGCGTGAAGCAGCGTGTGGCTCCAACGTTTTCGCTCCAAATACTTGATGTCATTTGAGCAGAAGCAGGGCGGAGCGTTTAGCTACGGGACAAATTGAGGTCGCTGATTGGTCATTTGCTGACAGCCTACTGATTTGATTGACAGGTCGGGTCTGAGAACAAGTTCATTCATTCCTCCTCATCGGAGGAGGAAGTGAATGGTGACCGCTTCAAGCGATCACTTGACTTTTGGCAAAAAAACAAAAGAAAAGTCCAGATCAGCGATGAAGAAGAGGAATTTAATTCATTTGTGTGTCACACAAAACAGTCCGCCACCAGGGCAGTTTATTGAGAGACACCGCGCGCGCGTGAGCGGTCGTAAAATTTGAGCTTGGCGCGTTCGCGCGAGCGTTCAAAGGCTTGTGCCGCGGCGCTCGCTCAAGCGTGGCACCGCGTGGCCTCGCGCTCGCGCTAGCGCGGAGCTATGCCTCGACCTTAACAGTCCTTCCTGTAAACAGTTTGGACTGCGTGGTGCTGCAGGAAGCTGGGGAGCTTGGACGTAACGCAGCAGCGCTAACATGCAAACAGACGAGAGAAGCTGCAGCTCAAAGTAAGAATTATTTTTTTTATTTTTATGTATGTTCTTTTAAAATGTTTTAAAGTGTTAGGATAGGCGAAGTGCTTGTTAACTTGGTAACTGTTCATTACCGTGCATGTACGTGTATCAGTGGCGGCTCGTGCAGTAAATAAAGGTAGTCCCCGACATACGAGATTTTCGTCTTACGAGATAGTCATAGTAACGGAACTCGCTCGTAAGTCGGGGACTACCTGTATCCATCCATCATTCTTCCTTCCTTCCATCCATCCATCCATCCATCATTCTTCCATCTATCCATCCATCCAAACATACATACATACATACTTACATACATACATACATCATTCTTTCATCCAAACATCCATCATCCATCCATCATCCATCCATCCATCATTCTAGTGACATTATGACAACTCCTCAAACATTAACTAAGTACATGTAATAAAAATAATAAGAAAATGTAATCAAATGTGCATCACCTGCTGAAAAGACTCAATCTTCAACTTCTCTGAGAAATGTAAAGTGGGAGTTTCCTTCATGACTAGTCTTCATCAGTGCTCGGGTGACAGAACATTGTCTGATGTTAAAATGTTCAAACATTTTCATTCATCAGCAAACTATACAGCTGAAGGCACTGTAATCATTTAATTTAGTAAAAATATAAAGTAATAATAAAGTAATTTAGCAGCAATGCTGCTAATTTTTTATTTTTTTCCCACATTAAGAAATAATATTACTTTTTAGTTTTATTGTAAGAAAGTTTCCCTGTTTCTGAGACGGGCCAGCTCTGGTTGAGTTGAACTGTACTGATTAAAACAAATGCACTTATTTCAATCAGCTGATGATGAAAAGATGTGTAAAACACTCAAATAAACAAAGAGTAATTATTTAGCTCTTTATGAGTTGATTACTCAGTTTCTCTGAAAGACGCACAGAAACTTCACTTGTCAGAAACGCCATATTGTTTTGGACTCTCGCTCCTCGTTTCCACGGAGACCAGATGAGGAGTCTGTGCTGGGCAGGAGGTGACGCAGAGCCTGTCGTCTGAGGAGACTGGAGCAAACATACATCCTGTGATGGTTGGATGAAACAAAGGGAAGAGCAGGCCATCGTTCTTTCAGGAGTGAAACTTCTTCATGGAACACTGACGTTCAGGCTCCACCAGCTCCAACCAGCTGCTCCCTTTGGATTGACGTCAGGTCACATGATCTGATCCATGGTTCATCTGTAAAAATGGAAACATTTTCATTTCTTTATTCTGCCTTTTGATTAGTGCATCAACAGCTAGTCTAAGACTGGTTTGGTTTGTCCTAACTCCATTTTTTTCTACTTATGTTCTATTATAATAAACAAAAAAGCTTAAACTGATCTGAAATGATGAAACCTTCTGCAGACCATAACGTCTTCAGTCTGCTGTTTCCATGTGGTGGGAATTGGGACGTTTCTCGTGACCCTGGATCAACTTATTTGATACTTTTTGCTTTATGGTCCAATTTCCAGCCGTGTGATGTCCAAACACTAAACCAAGGTAAATACTTATCTGGACCAGTATCATGAAGTGTGCATAACTGCATCCCTCCTAGTGTTCAACATTTTGGCTTGAGGGAAAGAACTTCCACCTTGCTGACGGCTGCCTGGTAGAGATAAAAGATTCAGTCTTTTTTTTATTTTTTTTCCTGCCTCTGTATCTGGGAATTACACCAGGGAGCTGGTCGATAACGCCACTACAATCAGGCTCGCCGCAGTGAGTAGCGTGTTCTCCTGTTAGAGCTGTCAGAGAGGAAAGACAATGAAGCACACCTGTAGGCTCCTCCTCTGGGTCACTGTCAGCTGCCGCCGCTCGCCCCTCTGGACACGTCCACACGACACACCAGATAACAACACCAATGTTTTTCATTGTATCACATTCACTGTCACGTGATCGAGCTTTTATAAAGGATCGTTAAATGTGGGCTTCAGTGTAAGAAACTGTTGTCAACAGTCACACTTTGTAGTTTGATACAAACTGTCTTATCAAAGAAAAACTAGAGAACTTGTATTTCCTGTGAAAATGAAGTGTGAATACTTGTTGCTGATGAAGTTGTGGAAAAACAGCTAAAATGAGCTAAAAAGCATTATGAAATGTAGCTGAAATGGAAGAACAAGCCTAAATTAGCAGTAGAAATCACAAAGGAAGCATAAATTAACACAAAAAATGGAAATTATCTGGATTTTTTTTAGCAAAGATTAGCTGAATAAAAGGCAGAAAGTGTATTTATTGAGTGTATTTATTGTTATGCAGCTATTCATATAAAATATCTAAATAAATATTGGTTTGCATAGAGTTGTAACATTAAAATGTAATTATCTCTTTGTCTCTAACTTTTTTTCTGGGACTCAAAATCATTGATAGTGCAGTTGATATTGCAGCTGCCGTCACTGACCTGCATCCATGTTGATTTTATTGCATGTGTTTTCATCCATGAAAAGTTATTGGGTCAACTGGTTTGACTGAGTCCAGTGTTCAGCCTTGAATGCTGCTGTTTTAATTAAAACTCATGTCAACTGTGTTTATATCAAACACCAAAGTACAGGTCACTGTGTTTTACAGGACACGAAGAAAAACTAATTACACATTAGAAATATGTACAGAACTGCAAAATTGTTTGTTAAACAAGAACAAAAGCAGGCATTAATTGTGTAAAAAAAAAAACGATAAAAATAGTTGTGAATTAGATGTAACACCATTAATGTTTTCCTATTTGCACTGAGAGTTTTTGTGTCCTCCTCCTCAAGTGGGAGCTTCTTCAACAGGAGACTGACCAGAAAGTGAACAATCTGCCACCACTATGGAATCAAAATCATATCAATTATGAGCAAATAATATTTTCACGTTTGTTTTTGCAAAGCCAGTTCTTTGACAGGCACCAAGTTATAGAAATTTAGTCAACAAAAAAAGTGTACACCCAGTGGTTAAGTAAAAGAAGACAATACTTTTTGAAATCAAAAATACTACAGTAAGTGCCACAAGTGGATGGAGAAAAGTTTCAGGAGTGATTTGTGACAAAAAGGTGTCAGCAAAGGTCAAAGGTCAAAGGAAAAGTTTACAAGACAGTGGTGAGACCAGCTATGTTGTATGGTCTGGAGACAGAGACATGGACAAAAAGACAGGAGACAGAGACATGGACAAAAAGACAGGAGACAGAAACATGGACAAAAAGACAGGAGACAGAGACATGGACAAAAAGACAGGAGACAGAAACATGGACAAAAAGACAGGAGACAGAGACATGGACAAAAAGACATGAATTTATTTTGTAGCCAAATCATTTTCATTAAAAGACATACAATCACCCACAGTTCTCATATTGTATTCAGTTTCAACTGTTTTGAATTTATAATTATAGCTTTTACCAGTGGCGGCTGGTGATTTTTTTTAATGGGGGGGGGCGCAATCTAGTGGTCATGAGTCAGCACGAACATGAGTCTGTGAGCAGATTAATGCCTGTAGTAGTTTTGTAATTTTTATTAATAATAAATTTGTAAACCTGAATATCTCCCACCCACAGCATATTACTGAATTAACTCCTTTTGCTCTCTACAGAGACTGAGGAACAGCTTCTACCCTGAGGCTGTTAGACTCATGAATCTCTAACCAGAAGAATCACTGTGAAATATCACATGTTGCTGCTGATCTGTTTCATGTTGTCTGCTGATCTGTTTCATGTTGCTGCTGATCTGTTTCATGTTGCTGCTGATCTGTTTCATGTTGCTGCTGATCTGTTTCATGTTGCTGCTGATCTGTTTCATGTTGCTGCTGATCTGTTTCATGTTGCTGCTGATCTGTTTCATGTTGCTGCTGATCTGTTTCATGTTGCTGCTGATCTGTTTCATGTTGCTGCTGATCTGTTTCATGTTGCTGCTGATCTGTTTCATGTTGCTGCTGATCTGTTTCATGTTGCTGCTGATCTGTTTCATGTTGCTGCTGATCTGTTTCATGTTGCTGCTGATCTGTTTCATGTTGCTGCTGATCTGTTTCATGTTGCTGCTGATCTGTTTCATGTTGCTGCTGATCTGTTTCATGTTGCTGCTGATCTGTTTCATGTTGCTGCTGATCTGTTTCATGTTGCTGCTGATCTGTTTCATGTTGCTGCTGATCTGTTTCATGTTGCTGCTGATCTGTTTCATGTTGCTGCTGATCTGTTTCATGTTGCTGCTGATCTGTTTCATGTTGCTGCTGATCTGTTTCATGTTGCTGCTGATCTGTTTCATGTTGCTGCTGATCTGTTTCATGTTGCTGCTGATCTGTTTCATGTTGCTGCTGATCTGTTTCATGTTGCTGCTGATCTGTTTCATGTTGCTGCTGATCTGTTTCATGTTGCTGCTGATCTGTTTCATGTTGCTGCTGATCTGTTTCATGTTGCTGCTGATCTGTTTCATGTTGCTGCTGATCTGTTTCATGTTGCTGCTGATCTGTTTCATGTTGCTGCTGATCTGTTTCATGTTGCTGCTGATCTGTTTCATGTTGCTGCTGATCTGTTTCATGTTGCTGCTGATCTGTTTCATGTTGCTGCTGATCTGTTTCATGTTGCTGCTGATCTGTTTCATGTTGCTGCTGATCTGTTTCATGTTGCTGCTGATCTGTTTCATGTTGCTGCTGATCTGTTTCATGTTGCTGCTGATCTGTTTCATGTTGCTGCTGATCTGTTTCATGTTGCTGCTGATCTGTTTCATGTTGCTGCTGATCTGTTTCATGTTGCTGCTGATCTGTTTCATGTTGCTGCTGATCTGTTTCATGTTGCTGCTGATCTGTTTCATGTTGCTGCTGATCTGTTTCATGTTGCTGCTGATCTGTTTCATGTTGCTGCTGATCTGTTTCATGTTGCTGCTGATCTGTTTCATGTTGCTGCTGATCTGTTTCATGTTGCTGCTGATCTGTTTCATGTTGCTGCTGATCTGTTTCATGTTGCTGCTGATCTGTTTCATGTTGCTGCTGATCTGTTTCATGTTGCTGCTGATCTGTTTCATGTTGCTGCTGATCTGTTTCATGTTGCTGCTGATCTGTTTCATGTTGCTGCTGATCTGTTTCATGTTGCTGCTGATCTGTTTCATGTTGCTGCTGATCTGTTTCATGTTGCTGCTGATCTGTTTCATGTTGCTGCTGATCTGTTTCATGTTGCTGCTGATCTGTTTCATGTTGCTGCTGATCTGTTTCATGTTGCTGCTGATCTGTTTCATGTTGCTGCTGATCTGTTTCATGTTGCTGCTGATCTGTTTCATGTTGCTGCTGATCTGTTTCATGTTGCTGCTGATCTGTTTCATGTTGCTGCTGATCTGTTTCATGTTGCTGCTGATCTGTTTCATGTTGCTGCTGATCTGTTTCATGTTGCTGCTGATCTGTTTCATGTTGCTGCTGATCTGTTTCATGTTGCTGCTGATCTGTTTCATGTTGCTGCTGATCTGTTTCATGTTGCTGCTGATCTGTTTCATGTTGCTGCTGATCTGTTTCATGTTGCTGCTGATCTGTTTCATGTTGCTGCTGATCTGTTTCATGTTGCTGCTGATCTGTTTCATGTTGCTGCTGATCTGTTTCATGTTGCTGCTGATCTGTTTCATGTTGCTGCTGATCTGTTTCATGTTGCTGCTGATCTGTTTCATGTTGCTGCTGATCTGTTTCATGTTGCTGCTGATCTGTTTCATGTTGCTGCTGATCTGTTTCATGTTGCTGCTGATCTGTTTCATGTTGCTGCTGATCTGTTTCATGTTGCTGCTGATCTGTTTCATGTTGCTGCTGATCTGTTTCATGTTGCTGCTGATCTGTTTCATGTTGCTGCTGATCTGTTTCATGTTGCTGCTGATCTGTTTCATGTTGCTGCTGATCTGTTTCATGTTGCTGCTGATCTGTTTCATGTTGCTGCTGATCTGTTTCATGTTGCTGCTGATCTGTTTCATGTTGCTGCTGATCTGTTTCATGTTGCTGCTGATCTGTTTCATGTTGCTGCTGATCTGTTTCATGTTGCTGCTGATCTGTTTCATGTTGCTGCTGATCTGTTTCATGTTGCTGCTGATCTGTTTCATGTTGCTGCTGACAAAAAATCTGTTTCATGTTGCTGTGTTCATTCGTGTTCATCTGCTCATACAGACTCATGTTCGTACTGCTGTTTGGAGTAATGTTTTCTATGATATTAGTGCTTAGTGTATTTTTAGTTGATGTTTTTCTTAGTTCATATCTTAGATGTTATTACTGTTTTTCTTTTACTTTTTGTTGTTGGATGTAACTGGGACCCTGTGTACATAATCTTGTTTCATCACATGTACCACATGTGGTGCAAATGACAATAAAGATTCTCTGACTCTCTGATTTAGGGCTTTTTCAATTATGCTAAATATGAAAAGGTGGGTTTTGGCACCTTTCTCTTCCATATAAATAATAAAATATTGGGGCATGGACAATATTTATTTTTCCTGGTAGTCAAGAGAATAGCAATGGCTATTAGTCAGCTTTCTAATTATTTAACATATAACAACTATTTTTTATGAGTATATGTGTACCTTTAAAAGCAACAATTCAAATTCACATTGCACTTGTAAATATGTAGACTATAGTTCTCCTGACTTTTTCACAATACAGAACTACTATGATGAAAAACATTGTAAAAAACCTACATCGTTCATTTAGCTTGTCTCACCTCTAGCTGACTGTCCTCTTCTTCAAGATGTCCTCCTGAAACTAGAACTGCCCAGTGTCTCCTGCTCCTGCAACAAGCAGCAGAACCAAAGTAAGAGTCCTTACAACCATCAATCATCCCTCAAGATCAAGACCTGCTTTACTTATCTAATATCCTCTCCTGTCCACCCACAGCTGCTCAACTCCTTTTTTCCTGGAAAGAAAATAAAGAGACATTTTTGTAACTGTTTTCTGTCTGTCCTTCGGTTCTTTCACAATGAATAAATCCTTCTGCTGCTTGGTTACTTTAACTATAGCTTTGAAACAACAGTACAACTTAACTGAAAGTTGAGGGGTGGAACAGAGCCATGTTTATTCATTATTCACTCAGATTTATTCATTATGAATTATGACAATGACACCATTACAAACTGCTGCTTTAACAAAAAGAGAACAGTTAACAACAGACTCTCTGAGGAGCAGTGGTGGGATGTAACTAAGTACAAGTACTTTGTTACTGTACTTAAGTACATTTTTCATGTATCTGTACTTTACTTAAGTAGAATTAAATGTGGGTACTTTTACTTCACTACATTTTACATGAAGTATCTGTACTTTCTACTACACTACATTTTTATAATGTGTTGAGTTACAAGTTACTTTCACGTTGCAGTTTTTTCAATTTGTCAAGAAACAAGAAATTCTTGCTGCAACATTAAAATGTGTCAGTTCATGGGGTGTTAGGAGACAAGAGATGTCTCTAAATGTCTCGACACTCTGGTCCAAGTTTTGAAAATGGTGTCAGGAAGTTAAAATATTGTTCATTGTTGATCCATTACAAGGTTGACTAGACAATATTTTAACTAGAGTTGATGACAAACTGGGGTTGAAATTATCAGTGCATGATGTGTCTAAAAACTCCAAGATGGCCGCGCTCAGACCAGTAGCAGCTTCATGGGCTTCCAGAACATCCCCAGTTTTTAGTAGTTTTAATAGTGTTTTTGTACCTGACTCTGCGCGTTTTTTGCGGGTGAATTATAGCCGAACTGAGCTGTTGAGAATTGGAGCGGATTTACCACAAGGCACAGCTGAAATCAGCAACGAACTCAAATCAGAACTCGGAAGATTGGATCTGCTTAGATCATCTTTCTGGAAGCAGATGCGCGGAGGAAAGAAGAGAAAGCGATGCTCTCGAGGGAAAAAGCGTGGCTGTCGAGCAGGAATCATGACGAGACTACGAGCAGACGCTAAAACCGGTAAACCCCCGATGCCGGCTTTATTTCTGTCTAACGTGCGCTCGCTCGACAACAAGATGGACCTGCTTCGTCTGAGAGTAACAACGTCGGAGGAGATGAGGAGATGTTCGGTGCTTTGTCTCACGGAAACATGGATCAATGAAGACACTCCTGACTCTGTTTACGAGTTGGATAATAAACTATTTTTCAGAACGGACCGGTGCATCGAGACTACGGGGAAAACGCGAGGTGGAGGCGTCTGCATTTACGTTAACAAAGACTGGTGCACGAACTGTGCCGTTATCAGCAGGATCTGCTCAGCTGCTGTGGAGCTTTTAACAATAAGATGTCGGCCACATTACCTCCCCCGCGACTATTCAGCGATAATAATAAGCAATGTTTACATACCCCCCGATGCTAATGCTAAAGTCGCCCAGGAAGAAATTCATGAGTTACTCACCTCGCTGCAGTGTAAATATCCTGAGGGGTTTTTCATTGTTTCCGGGGACTTCAATCACGTGGATTTACGTGCCATCCTTCCAACCTTCAATCAGCACGTTTTCACAGAAACACGAGGAAATAAGACATTAGACCAGGTCTACACGAATGTGAAGGGGGCGTACACGGCGAAGCCACGCCCACCGATCGGGGCTTCCGACCATCGCTCCCTGCTATTGGTCCCTAGACAGCTCCCCCCACTCCGACGTTCGATGCCAGAACAAAGAGTGATCACATCGTGGCGCCAAGATAGTTCCCCCATGCTAAGAGACTGCTTTGAAAACACAAACTGGTCTGTCTTCAAAGAGGCAGCTACGAATGGAAATTCAATTGACCTGGAGCTTTATGCTTCCTCTGTCCTGGGTTACATCAGTACATGTGCTGAAAATGTATCCATAAGAAAGTGTGTTAAATTTTACCCCAATCAAAAACCCTGGCTAAATAAGGATGTCCGCACCCTGCTGGCAGCCAGGGACACTGCATTCAAGTCTAAAGATACTGAGGAGTTGAGAAAGTGCAGGAGAGAACTGGATGATGGCATAAAGAAGGCCAAAGCCGCGTATGCACAGAGGATCGAGGGACAGTTCACCTCACATGATCCAAGGAGCATGTGGCAGGGCATCAAATGCTTAACAGACTACAAGGGCAAAAGCAAACAATGCCCCAGGGACCCATCCCTGCCTGATGCCCTCAATAAGTTTTATGCACGTTTTGATGATCCAAACAGACCAACTAGCACCAGACTCACCTCATCACCAGACGAGGAGCACCTCAAAGTGACCGCAGCAGAAGTGAGAGGCAGTCTCAGAAGGATCAACCCTCATAAAGCTACGGGTCCAGACAACATCCCAGGGAAAGTTCTGAAGGAATGTGCGGACCAGCTCTGTGAGGTGCTGGCTGACATCTTCACCACCTCACTTGCACTGGAGTCAGTTCCCACCTGCCTGAAGACCGCCACCATCATCCCAGTCCCAAAAAGCTCCACAGTGACTGGTCTGAATGACTACAGACCGGTGGCTCTCACCCCGATAGTCGCTAAATGTTTTGAGAAACTGGTCATGTCCCACATCAAGACAGCCGTCAACATCAACGAGGACCCTCATCAATATGCATATCGTGAGAACCGATCAACAGAGGACGCCATCTCCTCCGTGGTCCACACTGCTCTCACCCACCTGGATCAGAAGGACTCATACGTGCGTCTGCTCTTTGTGGACTTCACATCTGCCTTCAACACCATGATCCCCCAAACTCTGATAGACAAACTATCCACACTTGGACTAAGCCCCTCTATTTGTAACTGGGTCTTAGACTTCTTAACAGACAGACCACAGTCCGTGAAGATCCACAACTTCTCCTCCTCCACCATCACCCTCAGCACTGGCTCTCCTCAGGGATGTGTGCTGAGCCCTCTTCTGTTCACTCTGCTCACATATGATTGTATAGCCACACATCCAGGCTGTCATATTGTTAAGTTTGCAGATGATACAGCTGTGGTGGGATGCATCACAGATAATGATGAATCCAGCTACAGACAGGAGGTGGAACATCTGGAGAGCTGGTGCAAAGAGAACAACCTTCACATGAATGTGAAGAAGACGAAGGAGATGATTGTGGACTTCAGAAGGAACAAACACACCCACACCCCACTGTATATAGGTGGATCTGCGGTGGAGGTGGTCTCCAGCTACAAATACCTGGGTGTACACTTGAATGATAACCTCAGCTGGAGCAATAACACCACCAGCCTGATCAAGAAAGGTCATCAGAGACTCTACTTCCTCAGACGGCTGAGACGAGCCGGTCTGAGAAGCCCAGTCCTCACCTCGTTCTACAGGTGTGCAGTGGAGAGCGTCCTGTGCTCCAGCATCAACGTGTGGCATGGAGGCTGCACAGTTGCAGAGAGAAAAGCTCTGCAGAGAGTGGTGAAGGCTGCACAGAAGTCTGTGGGAGTCAGTCTCCCCACCATCACAGACATTTACACCTCCAGATGCAGAAAAAGAGCCACCTGCATCATGAAAGACCTCACTCACCCAGCACACTCACTCTTTGCACCACTCCCCTCGGGACGGAGGTTGAGGAGCATCAAATGTAGAACCACTAGACTGAGAAACAGCTTCTACCCTGAGGCTGTCAGACTCATGAATAAATAAATAATAAGAATAAACACTGCAAAATGTCACATCATACTGATACTGTACTGATCTGTTTCTTGTTGCTGCGTTCATCTGTGACCATCTGCTCATGTTCGTGCTGCTGTTTATAATGATGTTTTTCTACTACATTAGGGCTTAGTGTATTACTAGCTGATGTGATGTCTCTCTTAGTTAATCCTAGATGTTATTATTGTATTTCTCTTGCATTTGTTGTTGGATGTAACTGGGACCCTGTGTACATAATCTCGTTTTCAACACATGTACTACATGCGGTGCAAATGACAATAAATTCTCTCTGACTCTGACTCTGACTCTGACTAATTCTCCTTTTTTTAAACAGAAAACTTTTACTTCTGTGTGTTTACTGCAGTTAAAATGACACATTGGTTTTATTTTGTGTTAAATAAAAACTTTCAAAGGTAAAATCATCCTTATTATTCTTATTTTGCTTAATGACATTTTACTCTGCATGTCATCCCTGAAATTCTGACGCACAGAATCACAAGTCCAAGTGTGAACCGTGTCACAGAGCAAAAACATGCATTATCTGTAGCATTGTTCATTAAAATGACTCAACACTACTTATGTAATACAGAAAATTTACATACAGTACACAAACTTAATGGTATAGTAGGCCATTGCATTAGGTAATACATTCAGCAATTACTTTTACTTTAATACTTTAAAGCTACACTATGTAACTTTGTAGTGTAGTCTGTAACTTTTCTAACAATATATTTTTAACATATTTCTTCACTCTGTCACT
>JBBPBX010009711.1:47894-59479 GCA_038048925.1 Garcialebias charrua | reverse complement strand
AATACATGTTCAAAAGTTCAAGTTTCATACTGTGTGTGTGTTTGATTTCCTGTATAATAGTATTTAGACTTTATTATTTTTATTCAGCCTCTACCTGATTGGGTGAGAAGAAAAGAAAGCACTGGTTAATTATTATTTTAAAGTGAATGAAACTCAACATAAGTTTAAACACGAGAGTGTATTAAGAATTATTTTTTAAGCTACTACGTTTAACGAACCTAGAGCCCTTACCTACTTTAAAAAGGTATAGTTGGGCTATATAAAATGGAGGCATCGCTGGGATTTATTGTTTGAGTTTCTTGATGTTCAAAGTATTTTTCTGATTGTCATTGTTAAAAAAAAGGGAGAAAATGCAACAAACTAATAAGGTCATGGTAAACAAACTTAAGAGCTGGTGCCGAGGGGAGGGCATAAATGAGAACCATGCATTGTTGATAAAAGTTCCCCAAGAGACAGAAATTGCACAAATAGAAGAGACACTGCAGACTATAAAGTGCCTTGGGCGTGTCCGTGTGAGGGGAAGAATGCTAGATGAATCAACAGGTCAAATATTAGTGCTTTGTGAGTGCAGGGAGAAACTTACAAATGCAAACATGCCAAATGAGGTGTTGACGTTAGATGAGTCTACAGTATGGCCTATATTCATTACCACAGAATCTTCAAGTGTAAATGAGGATTTTAGTGTCAAACTAAATACTTTTTTACAAACAGAAGGGAAGACTGCAGCGGATGTGCATGCTCTTCTAGCTGGGGTGGAACCCGTTCCCTCACCCACCGAGTCCCTCATTCGTGCTGTGAGTGATCTACTGGATAAAGCAGCTAAACCTACCACAGAGACTGGAGGATTCCGTCGCTTGCGCACTTTCTCCGGCATAGTGCCTACTCCTGCAGGTGAGGAACAATTTGAATATTGGTTGGAGCAAGCTCACATGATGGTGGAGGTGAGTGAATGTTCTCCAAAAGAAAAACGACGGAGAATCATGGAGAGCCTGAAGGGCCCGGCATTAGAAGTCATCAAAGCAGTTCGCCTTTCTGATCCAGATGTCAGTCCTGAAGAGTGCCTAGAAGCTCTTGATAGTGCATTCGGGATGGCAGAGTCAGGAGATGATTTATACTTTGCTTTTAGACTGATGCAGCAGCAGTCTGGGGAAAAGTTGTCAGATTTCCTTCGAAGACTAGAGCGCTGTTTGTCGAAAGTAGTTCAAAGAGATGGCCTTCCTGTTTCAAGAATGAACAAAGCTCGAATTGAACAGCTACTTAAAGGCGCAGTGGGTGCAGACCTAATGCTAATTCAGCTCAGGTTGAGAGAAAGAAAAGAGAACCCTCCAACCTTTCTTGAACTACTGCGTGAGATTCGTGCTGAAGAGGAGTATGAAGCATCTAGAGCTAAATTAACTCCATCTGTACGCGCCGTCCAAACCAAACTGCAGGTGGACCACAATCATTCTGAAATTCAGAGTCTGCGGGCTGAGATAAAAGAAGTAAAGTCAATGTTCACTGCACTTTCTTCACAACCCCCTCAAGATACTGCAGATAAATATGACAAATGTTCAACTGACAGAGAGAGACCTAAAGAACCAAGTCTGAATGCTGAAGTTGTGGCTTTAAAGCAACAAGTTAAAGAGCTGCAACAAAAAGTCAAGTCCAGAGTGTCACTTCCAGCTGAAACGTCACAGACTGTCATGGCAGTGAACACTCCAAATAGACGTTCTGATGCAGATGAACGTTTTTGCTACCGCTGTGGGGAAAGTGGACACCTGGCAAATCAATGCAGAAGTCCTGAAAATCAAAATAAGGTCATTCAGAAGCTTATTCAAGCCCTCAAAAAAGCTAAAACCACAAATGTACCATCTCCTACTGGGGAAAGCAGTGAGCAGAGTGCTACAGTGAGAAAGAGTGCAGTGAGTAACCTACAACCTGTTGGACTGCCAGAAGGACTAATAGGGCCACCATCTTTGGAACCTTTAAAAATTAATGGACAGCTATGTGATGCCCTACTAGACAGCGGTTCCCGGGTCAGTATCATCTTTGAATCCTGGTACAGGAAGTACCTGTCTGACACAACCATTCAACCTGTCAGTAAACTAGACATATGGGGTTTGAGTGATTCCAGCTACCCATATCTCGGTTATGTGATAGTGGATATGGAGTTTCCCAAGAAAGTGGCTGGAGCTCCAACTACTTTGTCAGTCCTAGCTTTGATTTGTCCAGATCCACCTGGCCCAGACCAAACCCCTGTCATCATTGGCACCAATGCAAAAGCCAACCTTCCAAAACGCTTGGCTCAGCTGTGTGAGGAAACATCTGAGGCATCTGTTCAGACATTAGGAATACACAGTTTTCTGCCTAGAGGTGCAGAAAGGAATTTGGATTTAAAAGAGGAAAATGAAGAGATTGGATGTATAAAATGGGAGGGTCCTGGGGACCTGACATTTCCTGCTGGGAGTAACTGTAAAGCATCTTGCAGAGTGGATGTGGAGAGGCCTCTACCTGATGACATTTTGGTGGTGGAGTCTTCAACCATAAATCCCCTTCCTGTTGGTGTACTGCTACAAGCCATGGTTATTCCAAGTAATGCTGTGGATGTGAACCAACTGACCTTATTGTTCCAGAATGAATCCTTGAGAGACATAACAGTTCCAGCTGGCACTGTTGTGGGATGTCTGTGCGTTACTGATGTTGTCACAACAGTTTCCAAACAAAACTGTGTAAATTCAAGATTCGATACAAGTCTGATCAATTTTGGAGAGTCCCCCGTCCCAGCCCAATGGAAGCAAAGACTTTGTCAAAAGCTATCTGAACGAGCATCTGTCTTTTCTCTAGATGAGCTGGATGTAGGACTCGCTAAAGAGGTGGAGCACACAATTAGACTCTCAGATCCCCGCCCATTTCGAGAGCGCTCCAGACGCATCACTCCTGCAGATATTAATGATGTACGCTGTCATATACAGAAACTGCTAGCTGCAGGAATAATTAAAGAGTCTAAAAGCCCATATGCATCTCCCATTGTAATTGTGAGAAAAAAGAATGGAGATGTAAGGATGTGTGTTGATTACCGGACACTTAACAGTCGAACTGTGCCCGACCAATACACCACGCCCCGTATCGATGAAGCTCTTGACTGCCTTTCTGGTAGTCAGTGGTTTTCAGTCTTAGACTTGAGGAGCGGCTATTATCAAATTGCTATGAAGGAAGAGGACAAAGAAAAAACTGCTTTTATTTGCCCTCTAGGATTTTACCAGTTTGAGAGGATGCCACAGGGGATCACAGGAGCTCCTGCAACTTTCCAACGCTTGATGGAAAAAACAGTGGGTGACATGAACCTCCTACAAGTACTTGTGTATCTTGATGACCTTATTATCTTTGGAAAGACTCTGGAAGAACACGAGGAGAGACTCCTAAAGGTTCTCGACAGACTCCAAGAAGTAGGCCTCAAGATTTCTCTGGATAAATGTCAGTTTTGTCAGACAAAGGTGAAATATGTAGGTCACATAGTGTCTGCAGAAGGTGTCTCAGCTGATCCAACAAAAATTGAAGCTGTTACCACATGGCCAATGCCTACTAATCTGAAGACCCTGCGGTCATTCTTAGGATTTTGTGGGTACTACCGAAGGTTTATCCGGAATTATTCCGCTATAGTTCGCCCATTGACTGACCTAACTAAAGGATATGGACCTACACAGCGTGGGAGGAAGCCCAAGAAGGGTGAAGCTAAAGTTTATTTGGATGAGCGGGAGCCATTCAGAGAGAGGTGGGATCAATCCTGCACCAATGCATTTGAGAAAGTGATACACTGTCTTACCAATGCCCCGGTCCTGGCTTTTGCTGATCCCAATAAAGCTTATGTCTTGCACGTAGACGCCAGCCTGAACGGACTAGGTGCTGTCCTTTATCAGGAGTATCCGGAGGGACTGCGACCAGTGGCATTTGCCAGCCGCAAACTAAGCTCTTCAGAAAAGAATTATGCCATTCATCAGTTGGAGTTTCTGTCTCTTAAGTGGGCGGTTGTGGAGAAATTCCATGATTATCTCTATGGAGCACGTTTCACTGTACGAACGGACAACAATCCCCTGACTTATGTCCTCACCTCAGCAAAGCTTAATGCTACTGGGCATCGGTGGCTGTCGGACTTATCAGCCTATGATTTTGACATAATCTACAGACCGGGAAAAAACAACATTGATGCAGACTTATTGTCACGGATGGAGCCTGGGCAAAAAGAGTCTGAGTGGCAAAGTATATCACAAGCAGGAGTAAAGTCAATATGTCAGAAAGTTGGCACCAATGGGTTTTCTGCAGATTCTCCTAATTATGCAGAACAACTTGGAGTTTCTCCTGAGTGTATCCCTGATGTATATGCTTATCCCACACGTTTGCAGCTCAACTCACTGGAACAAATGTCAAGACAAGAACTAATTAGAGCCCAAAGGGAAGACTCTCTCATAGGACGAACCATCCAAGCACTGAGCGATGGAAAATGGCCTGACGACATCAAAGCTAACCCAGAGATAATGGCTATGAAGAGAGAGATTGGGAAGTTATATATGAAAAATGGACTGTTACTTCGCGTGAGTAAACCTCAATCATCAGAAGAAACTCACCAACTGGTCCTGCCTGCCAAGTTCCGACTAACTGTGCTGAAATCTCTTCACGACGATTTAGGTCACCTAGGAATTGAAAGAACTACTGACATGCTCCGAAGTAGATTCTTCTGGCCTAAGATGTCCACTGATGTTGAGCAGTACATTAAAAACTGTGGAGAATGTGTTTTGAGGAAAACTCCATGTTCAAAGGTAGCACCCTTAAACCAGATGGTTAGTACTGGGCCATTGGATTTGGTGTGTATCGATTTCCTTTCCATGGAGCCAGATTCGAAGGGCATCAGCAATGTGTTAGTCATCACAGACCATTTCACCAGATATGCTCAAGCTTTTCCTGCTAAAAATCAAAAGGCTCTCACAGTCGCTAAGATTTTAGTGGAGAAGTATTTTGTGCATTATGGACTTCCAACACGTATTCACTCCGATCAGGGGAGAGATTTTGAGTCTCGACTCATCAAGGAACTGTTGACGCTGTTGGGCATTAAAAAATCTCGGACAACCCCGTATCATCCACAAGGTGATCCACAGCCAGAAAGATTTAATAGGACTTTGCTATCCATGCTTGGAACATTGAATCAAGAAAAGAAAAGACAATGGAGCCAGCATGTTGTTCACTTAGTGCATGCTTATAATAGCACCAAATGTGACGCAACTGGATTTTCACCGTATTTTCTAATGTTCGGGCGAGAAGCAAAACTCCCAGTGGACGTGTGCTTTGGGACATCTATGGATGAAGATGGGAACCATCAGCATTCCTCTTATGTTGCAAAGTTAAAAGATATCTTGCAAAGAGCTTATGAGATGGCAACTGAAGCAGCCGACAAACTACATCTGCGTAACAAAAAAGCATATGACCGGAGGCTTGGATTTCATCAGTTGGAACCTGGTGACAAAGTCTTGCTGAAGAATCTGGGAGTGAAAGGGAAACATAAGCTTGAGAACCGCTGGTGTGATATCCCCTATGTTGTTGTGGAGAACATGCCAAATCTGCCTGTGTATAAAGTGAAGCCACAAAATGGAAAAGGGAAGTTCAAAATTTTACACAGAGACAACCTCTTGCCAATAGGAGACTATGTGCGTATGCCAGTAGTGGAAAATCTTCCAGATGTGCACTCAAGGTTATCAACAAGACCACAAAGAAGAACTAAGTCTAAGAGGCACAATAATGATCATTCAGTACAGCTGGCACATGAGGAGTCAACTGAGTCATCTGACTTTGAGTGGGAGTTACCACATCGACCATACCGGACTTATCTGGAGGGAATACTCCAAAACCACAAAGATAGACTTGAACCAAAAGAGTGTAAGAGTCACATTGCATTGGACGAGGAACCATCGCAAGAAGCAGACCCTATTGTGGAGGAGACAACCCCGTATCATCCACAAGGTGATCCACAGCCAGAAAGATTTAATAGGACTTTGCTATCCATGCTTGGAACATTGAATCAAGAAAAGAAAAGACAATGGAGCCAGCATGTTGTTCACTTAGTGCATGCTTATAATAGCACCAAATGTGACGCAACTGGATTTTCACCATATTTTCTAATGTTCGGGCGAGAAGCAAAACTCCCAGTGGACGTGTGCTTTGGGACATCTATGGATGAAGATGGGAACCATCAGCATTCCTCTTATGTTACAAAGTTAAAAGATATCTTGCAAAGAGCTTATGAGATGGCAACTGAAGCAGCTGACAAACTACATCTGCGTAACAAAAAAGCATATGACCGGAGGCTTGGATTTCATCAGTTGGAACCTGGTGACAAAGTCTTGCTGAAGAATCTGGGAGTGAAAGGGAAACATAAGCTTGAGAACCGCTGGTGTGATATCCCCTATGTTGTTGTGGAGAACATGCCAAATCTGCCTGTGTATAAAGTGAAGCCACAAAATGGAAAAGGGAAGTTCAAAATTTTACACAGAGACAACCTCTTGCCAATAGGAGACTATGTGCGTATGCCAGTAGTGGAAAATCTTCCAGATGTGCACTCAAGGTTATCAACAAGACCACAAAGAAGAACTAAGTCTAAGAGGCACAATAATGATCATTCAGTACAGCTGGCACATGAGGAGTCAACTGAGTCATCTGACTTTGAGTGGGAGTTACCACATCGACCATACCGGACTTATCTGGAGGGAATACTCCAAAACCACAAAGATAGACTTGAACCAAAAGAGTCTAAGAGTCACATTGCATTGGACGAGGAACCATCGCAAGAAGCAGACCCTATTGTGGAGGAGCCAACCTGTGATGACACAGCATCAGGGTCAGAGTCTGAACCTGTCCCTAGTGAAGATGATGGGCCATGTCCAAGTAGTTCCAACAGCAGAATGAGTCATGCACATTCAAGAACAAAACGTCCCATTAAACCTGTAGTGAGACTTACCTATGATGAACTTGGCAAAACTAGTGATCAACCCCTCACTATTGTTCATAGGGGTGTTGTCATAAAAATACAGAGCTAAAATAGTGACTAAAACTGCCCTCCTCGTTTGAGTTATGCAGGTGTTCATAAAGTCTGTTGAGGACACCAGATGTTTAGAGGGGGGAGGGTGTAACCCAGTCCAAAATAAAGGTATTTTGTATTGAGTTAAGTTCATGGAAGGTGTAATAATTTAATATGTATTGAACATGTTTGTTTAAATATGTTAAATTTGTTAAAGAAAGAAGTGTTAATGAAAGTCGTGTTTATAAATACTGGGAGTAACATTGTGTAATAAGTTAAAAGAAACCGTTTTATAGAGAAGCAGTTTTCAACATATTTTATTTTGAAGGGCTCAGAGTAAAGCAGCTGAGCTGGTCTGTGATTGGCTGAGAGACGTGAGGGGAGAATGAGGAAGAGGAGAAGGAGAGGAGGAAGAGTAAAAATAACCGTTGGAGAAAAACTGGCGAAGTTATAAAGAAAAGAGTGTTTTGCTGATATTTTAGACTTTCAACTCGACAGTCTGTGAATATATATCGACTTTTCACTCTTGTTTGCTGCTGTTGTGATCATTCTAAACCGGAATTCACTGGACAGTAGGTAAAAAAGTAAAGCTTGCTAACGCACTAGCATTCATTAGCACAGTGAATGGCAGTTAAGTACTGTACTGTGAGCTAACGCAGCTTACAGTGGATTCAACTGTTTCCGTCATGGGAGCGTTCCTGATTCAAGCCTAGTGCAGAGAGATGAGCTTATGCTGAGAGCTTCTGTGACTGTGTTGGAGGACTGTGTCGGCGTTAAACTTCCTGCTATTCCAAATCCTGGGGACTGAGAGACTGGAGAAGGAGCGGACGTCATCTTGCCAACTGAGACGAAGGACAGGTGAACTACCAAGAAGGGTCAAGGTTTTCCTTGGAGTAAGGTATCACAAAACCACGCATCATCATCAAATCAGGCCTGCAACGGGGGTTTTATTTTATTTTATTTGTTGGGACAAGTAATTAATTAATGCCGGCTTAGGTGGACAGTGAGGTGTGGGCCCACAGTAATTAATAACAAGTTGGTAAAACAAAAGACTGAAACATTTGCATTTTGTGAATTTATTGTTGTGTTTAATACATGTTCAAAAGTTCAAGTTTCATACTGTGTGTGTGTTTGATTTCCTGTATAATAGTATTTAGACTTTATTATTTTTATTCAGCCTCTACCTGATTGGGTGAGAAGAAAAGAAAGCACTGGTTAATTATTATTTTAAAGTGAATGAAACTCAACATAAGTTTAAACACGAGAGTGTATTAAGAATTATTTTTTAAGCTACTACGTTTAACGAACCTAGAGCCCTTACCTACTTTAAAAAGGTATAGTTGGGCTACACATAGTCAGTGGACTTTTAATAGTTTGTCACGTTTTTATGTAATTTTTGAGTGCAAGCTACTGGCTAATACGTTAGCTAAGTTACGATGGTTAGCAGGCCTGCTACATTATGTCTGTTCCATGTTCGTATGCAGCATCACCTTATTTTATATTATATGAATAAAATCGGTAAAGTATAGGCACAATCTACAACTACATGGTAACACTTAGTGTAAAGTCTGACTAACATGCCCAGCATTATAGCAGATGGATATATAGTTTTACACAATGCTACGCTAGCACAGCTATGTGTAAGCTAGGTGCTATTTTTGGCCAAGCAAGGTGACGGAGAGTCCCAAAATATTAAATAATAGTTGTATCAGTCGTAAAATAAGCTTATGTAATTACTGCAGAAACTGAGAATTAGAAAAACATTTACTAGATTCATAAACAGAATAAGTGGTAAAATAAGCATTAGCTGCAGCCCTGACTTTTACAAATGGTATGTATTTTTTTGTACATTTGGGCAAAAAATACAAAATTATAACGGTTTTATTAGAGGTTTCCTAATTGTTCTGATTTTAAATACATATTCTACTGACGTAAAAATGTCTACCAGTACTGTATGGTTGTATTTTTTTCCCAAGTAGTAGTTCAGATTATTATTATTATTTTTTATTCATTAGTTTAATGTTGATTTTTTTATTTTTTGTTTAAAGTTTATGTGCTCATCTTGTCCTATTGCTGTCTTTTATCTCTGTTCTTTATAACTCAGTGATTTCATATTTAATTCACCACTGTTCTGGTTACACATTCTCTATATGTCCAGTATAGTCAGAGTCAGAGAGTCTTTATTGTCATTTGCACCGCATGTGGTACATGAGATGAAAACGAGATTATGTACACGAGGTCCCAGTTACATCCAACAACAATTGAAAGAGAAAAACAGTAATAACATCTAGAACTAACTAAGAAAAGCATCAACTAGTACTACACTAAGCTTAATATAGTGGGAATAAACAGCAGCACGAACATGAGTTTGTATGAGCAGATGGTCACAGATGAACACAGATGAACACAGCAACAAGAAAACAGATCAGCATCAGTATGATGTGATATTTTGCAGTGTTTATTTTTTATTTTATTTTTATTTATTCATGAGTCTAACAGCCTCAGGGTAGAAGCTGTTCCTCAGTCTAGTGGTTCTACACTTGATGCTCCTCAACCTCCGTCCTGAGGGGAGTGGGGCAAAGAGTGAGTGTGCTGGATGAGTGAGGTCTTTCATGATGCAGGTGGCTCTTTTCCTGCATCTGGAGGTGTAGATGTCTGTGATGGTGGGGAGACTGACTCCAACAGACTTCTGTGCAGCCTTCACCACTCTCTGCATGCATTCAAGAGACCTATACCAAAAGTTTAAATACATGTACAGATAAATCTCTACTCAGGATTAATTAAATATTTTAATGGTTGAAAATGTATCTTTTCTCTTTCAGAACAACATTTGACTGTACCCATCAGCAAGAAGGGGGTCATCGGCCATCAAGTTTTAGATTTCTGTGGTAAATAGTAAGTTTAGCCAGATCTAAAGTGTGCGATCCTAATATTTGGGTGCTTATAAAACTAGGGTTCAGCTAAACCTGTATTTGGCAAGTCCTTTTTTGAGGTATAGAGGGGGTGTGGACCTGTAAGGACTGTAGTATCTCGCTGTCTGGTAGATATGAGCTACTAAAACATTTTAGACTTCAACATTGGCATTTGCAACGTTATCCATGCCCACACTTAAACTGCCCATGCACTTTTAAGACATGGAATGCATTGCATATTCATTTAAATAGAGTCCATCCTAAACAAAACACTCAGGAGTTAAAAAAATGGACAACATATAGTTGTCATTTATGCACGTGTAGTGATCTTCCTACAGAGAAGGATTACTTTTCACACATTGGCACACATTTGAAAAGTACCGGGTAATGAAACTGTTCTTTGTATCTAAAAAAGCTAAGTCTGGTCCTCTGGACATTCAAAAAAACAAAACAGAGCAAAAAAAATGTATAAACGTTTCGTCTTTCGTCCCAAAGACTTCCTCAGTCTGAGCTGCTGTATTCAACTGCCCCCCTCTTACAATGCTGTTATTGCTAGTATCACTCAGCCCTCTGTGAATAGCAAACAACTATCAGGGTGCTAACGACCCATCCATGGCTGATGGTCCTCCTTGATCATGTCAAAGTCAACTTTATTGTCAAAACTGCAATATGTACAGGACATACACAGGATTGAAATTGCATTTCTCTGTCCCTCGTTGCAACAGTACGGTAACCATTTAAACACTAAAACACTAAAAACACTAAAACATTTAATAAACAAGCATAAAATGAAATAATAAAAGTGTAATACTGTCCTGAGTTTTTGCATAGTAATTTTTGCATAGTAGTATAAAAGTATGAAAAGTTACACCAACGCAGCTGGTTTCAGGCTGTCATCTCTCATCAGCCAACTGGTTGATCCACTGTGAGAGGGTGCTATTTATAAGACTGAGCTGAATACAGCAGCTCAGACTGAGGAAGTCTTTCGGACGAAAGACGAAACGTTTCTACAATTTTTTTGCTTTGTTTTGTTTTGTTTTGTTTTTTGAATGTTCAGAGGACCAGACTTAGCTTTTTTAGATTTTTCTACCTGGATTATTGAGCATGCATCAGGGTGTTCTTTGTATGTTTGTGGGTTGTAATTTTGAAACAAATGTATAAGGAACATTTCACTCTCACAAGCACAGGAAACACAGTCAACATACGTTGAATGATTTCAAGCCAGACATTATTAGAAACACGCAAGTTTCAAAACAATCTTCTGAGGAGGATGCATGCAGTCAAGATGACTGTGCTGTTGGATCAGACAGTGCCTGTGCCTATAGCGATGTGGGCATAACTAAGAAGTTGCCTGAAGTAATTGAGAAGACTTTTGCGGTCGCTATGCTCAAGTTAGAGCATTTTGCACATGTGGCTGGCAAACAAATTGATGAGTTCTTAGAGGAACTGCACTACTTGAGTTCAGCAGCATTACCTGTATCCATTGAAATTCTTGAAGGGGTATTTCAGAAACACAGTGTAACATTTGATAGGTCTGTGGTAACAGATTTAGCCACATCCGCACTGCATATGTGTCACAATACATATTAAAAGGCTTGAAAACTTACTCAAACTGATGCAGATTTAGTGAA
>JBBPBX010009711.1:30642-44798 GCA_038048925.1 Garcialebias charrua | reverse complement strand
ACCTGAGCTACCCTCAGGAGCTCAAGTATACTTTTGAGCTTCTGCAGAAAATCATTTTGGACTTGGATGGAAACAAACTATCCAACAAAGCACAAGTTCTCAAAACACTGCTGTCCCGTTGAGAAACTTGCTACAGTCATTCTAACCTGAGGAAAACACATATAAAGTACCAACACTTTTCTTGGCAATAGCTTCATGGAACCTGACCTATAAAAGACTTTGCACTCCAAAACCAGATACAGGTAGTCCCCGATTTACGAGCGCTCTGATCTGCGAGGTTCCAGACTTACGAGCTGCGAATTTTTGGAAAAAACGAAAAAAATACTGAGTTTTCATGTGTTTTTTCACCACAGTTAGTTAGTTAAGCATATGAACACACGTTTCCGATCATTTTTATGCACTCATAAGCAGTTTTTGGATGAAAATAGAGTGTTTTTAGTCGCGCTAGCGAAAACCGTTCCAATTTACGAGCGAAATTCCGGATTTACGAGAGAAATGGCGGCCGTTCCAAATTACGAGATTTCCGGTTTACGAGCGCCTCGTTGTAACGGATCTCGCTCGTAAATCGGGGACTACCTGTACAAGTGTTTATAGTTCTCAAAGTTAAGGGGCAAATTTACTGATGTTTTACTTTTTTAGATTTGGAATAGAATTTCTATCCTAAACTTTGCTCAAGACTGCCCACTATTTGCTGAAAAACAAGAATACTTTCACCTCGTGCTTTCTTCTTCTGTTAAATCAGCATGTTAACCTACATGTGTTTATGAGTGCAAATCAAGAGGAATGTGAGCTGGACTCATTTCCCAGTATCAGTGTTCAGCTCATCTGTTTTTGTGCTGTTTAACATATTACTAAGCAGGGTCCAGTCTATTGGCACTTTTGAACAGCAGTAGGCTGCATATAATTCTAAGTTTTTTGTAACTAACTAAAGACTGGCTTCAAGTTTTATTTATTTATTATTATTAGTTTTTTTTGGGGGGGGGGAGTTAAACTTCATTGTAAGATCTCCTTTCTCAAATAGACTGTAGATATTGAAATTTGTTTTAAAATGTTAGTGCTTTTTGATTGTAAACATTTTCGATATGTGTCTACATAAGGTTCTAAGGTTTAAAAGTTTTATCAGTGTTTTTTTCTGAGTTAGCCACCACATAAAACCATAGGTGTAAGGTTTTAAGTTTTAAATATAACTTTGGAAGCCATTTGAACATGTATTCATCTTTCTAAATGTATACTTGGCACAAATTTAACATTGTTGATATGAGATTGTATTCTTGAAAAATGCAAGAAGTCACTCCTTAAAATTGAATTTCTCTAACTAAAAGGGGACATTTTAAATGAATCTGTAATTAGATTTTTAGATTGCAATATTTCCCATCACCAATATCAGTTTTCCATGGAATTTTATGGAAAGCCACTTAAATTTTGTTATAACAAATGCCTCAAATCAAAATACAGATTTTAGTTTAAATACATGTTCAAATGTTGCCATACAGAAGGGAAGAGAGTTTATCCTTTGTTGTGTATGGTAATCAATAAGCACTTTTACAGCTCATGGAGAAGAGAATGTATTACAATTTTTGAAATACAATTCCATTGCACATTTTGGTTTTGTGTTCTTTCCTCCTTTTCAACCGTGTTAATTTATTAACACAAGAAAACTTTTCTTTAAAGTAACCTAATTTAATCATGGAAAAGATTTCCACAAGATTAATTTGCTTTCTTTCAGCAAAAAGCGTGTTTGTTGTGCTAACTTAATTTGAATTAATTGGATCAACTTAATTAAATAATGTATTTGTACCACTTTGCAATAGGTTGCATTCTACCAAATTTGCTTTCATATTAATCAAGTGACGTAAACTAGTAGGTCCAAAACATTGCAAATTAGTTGGGTTGGCTTTATTCAATTAAGTAAGTCCAAACTATAGTAAATACGTTAAATCAACTTAAAAAATTAAGTTAAACCAACACAAGCGCTTAACATTAAAGTAACATATTATATTTTGCTGAAATAAAGCAAAGTAATCATGTGGAAATCTTTTCCATGATTTTTTTATGTTAATCCAAAGAGTTATTTATTTGAGTGTAGATGCATGTATAGATTGTCTGAATTTGAAAACTGTATCACTACACTGACCAACCCTGGACCTTAGTCCTTAGACCTAAGTGATACAGTTTTCAAATTCAGAGCTCACAGTGCTCTGTGAGATATTTTTCTATTTGAAGGACTCATTGGCGGATGAGCCTCTTTTTTATTTATTTTTTATATTTTTTATATACATATACTGTATATGGATCTTACATTGTGTCTGAAATAAAGAAACAACAACATGAACATAATCAAAATGATCCGTCTGTGTTTGCGCACTCTGAAGCCAAGTTCAAGTCCAGTAGGACAAAGATTTCACTGCTCCAGGCCCCGGGTGTTGTGGGAGGAAAAGGGGGCGTGGTTAAACTCGACACCTGTGGTATTTCTGCAGGTAACCTTCGGATCTGCACAGCGCGTGCTCTGACCGGGGTGGGGCTGAAACCTGCTGCAGGTTTCCGGGTCAGGAAGTTCTCCTGGTCCTCCTCCAGGCGGGGCCGAGCGCGCTCCGTGCGCTGCTGCAGAACCACGGAGCTCACAGTGCGGGACGTGCGGTGCAGCTGTGTGCGTGCGTGAAGAAAAAACAAAGGCAGAAAGTTTGTGCGTGTGCATGTCTCATGTGTGAGAGAGGAGTCTCACAATAATCCGAGCAGGTGAGCTGATGATTTATTTCTGTTTTGGACTGATTTGCACTAATCAGCTGAATAAACGTGCACGAGCCATTTAACAACAATTTCTGGGGATGAAATCAAAATTTAATGTGACAGTTGTTGTTCCTGCCCTGACTGCATGGAGGGTTCAAAGTCGAGAAGGTTGAACTTTTTTTTGAACCAGGATGAACTTTTCAAGGTTAAGTTATAATTTTTACAATAACTCATTTATATGGATTTAATGGGGGAAACAAGAAAAACTGTCTAGATCAGGGGTCTGCAACCTGCGGCTCTGGAGCCACATGTGGCTCTTTGGCCCCTCTGCTGCGGCTCTTTCAAGCTTTGACCAAAACTAATATAAAACTGAATTTTATTGGTTCTTATACAAACAACAAAAAAGGACTACTGGTAGTTTTAGCAGCTTTCTTGTCATTTATTTTGCAAATATGTGAATACTGCAACAAGTACAAGGAGTACGTTTGTACATAATGCTGTTCCTACATGTGCTGCTGTGCTCAGGAATCAAATGCATGTGTAGATTGTCTGTTTCATGCAATAATATAATTGCAAATCTAGTAAATCCTGCTTTTAGTGCAGTGAGATTTTGTTCAAGATTGTGGAACCATTGGCGCCATCATTTATTTGTGACTCATCAGTGAATTATTTGTCTTTTATTACTTTATTTTTTTATGGATTTTTTATGTGTATTTTTATGGACCTTTTTTGTGTCTGAAATAAAGTTTCATTGATTGAGTAAAACATATACTACTTTAATCTAAAAAAGTAAATCCTGGTCCTCAGGACATAAAAAAAATGTAGAAAAGTTTCATCTTTCCTCCGAAAGACTTCTTCAGTCCGAGGTGCTGTATTCAGCTCAGTCTTATAATACTGTTACTTTATGCATTATTTCTATACTTAATTATTTTTTCCACAATTTAAAAAAAATACCTAGGTCTGCATAGTTCATAGTTTTATTTATTTATTTATTAAAAAATCCTCTAAAAGAATCTGGTCTTTTCATTTGTCTAAAATTGTAAAAATTAAAATTATTAGTTATTTTATATTCATAAAGTCACCCCTAGTGAGCACAAAAGCCCCTTCCAACAAACCTAAAGTGGCCCATGGGCCACCAGTTGATAACCACAGTTGTAGTGTGTTGTTGCGGCTCTGAACACTTTTAATTTAGTGAATGTGTAAAATGGCTCTTTTGACTGTAAAGGTTGCAGACACCTGGTCTAGATTTTAACGTGTTTGAGTTTATGGCATTAACGCAGGTTGTAATTAGAAACAGTGGATTTATTATACATGATGCAGTTATTAGTTGTACTTGGATTTTTATAATGTATTTAATGCAATGACATTGGCTACTTTCAAACAGATATTTATCAAAAACCAGAAGAAAAAAAATGCACTAATTGTGACTTGGCTCAGTGGACGGAAGGTTGTTTGTCAAATGGAGGGTTGTAGGTTCAATCCCCAGCTCCTGCAGTGTGCAGTGTTTGACTGAGAATATAAAAGTGCTGCATATGAGTGTAAAATATATCAACAGAAAACACTGGAAATGTGAGTGAAAGGGTTAATGAGAAACGTTGTAAAGTGTTTTTCAGACGCTAAAACGTTGGTTTTCTATAAGTATGGGCCCGTTACCATTTATTAAAATGAGAATAAAATGCATCGTTGTTCTGATGGGAGTTCATTTATTTATTTATTTAGAACTTTATTAAGAATTTCAAACTTTATAACGCACTGATGATAAAAACCCACAAACTACTGAATTGTGAGTCAGGTTCTCATACGGTTTCTTGTTTTTGTTGAGATGTTCCGTCCTTCATCCAAAGGACTTCATCAGTCCAAGGAGCCACAACAAACTTAGTCCTACAAGCAGCACACTCACAAAGTGGACCAACCAGTTTGCTGGGGGTGAGATGCTTTCTGGGACTCAACTTTGTTGGATTAAAAAAAAAACTGGATTATTGAGCATGAACTTTGATGTTTTGAACCACTTTGGCTAAGGCTGATTCAGAGGCGTCGACGGAGGAGAGGGCGGACTCCAGAAACCATCTTGTCACCAGCAAACTGGTTGGTCCACTATGGGAGTGCAATGCGCTTGTGAGACTGAGTTTGTTGTGGCTCCTTGGACTGAAGAAGTCCTTTGGATGAAGGAAGAAATCTCTCAACATAAAAAGAAACCATGACCTGACTGAACCTTGTTGGATTTTTTTTTAAACCTGGATTATTGAGCGTGAACTTTACTGAGTTGTGAGTTTCGTTCATGGTGCTTCTGCATGGTTAGTAAAATATCTCATGACTCACAATGGACTTTAATTAAACTTTCATAAAGCAATCCTTAGGTTTACAAAAATTTCTGTCCCCTTAAGGTTATAACAACTTTGTCTTTTAACAAAATGCATTTGGATATTTAAAGGTAATGCATTATTCTGAGCCCCATACATAACTGATAAAATATTATAATCCACCAAATCATGGAACTTCAATAACTTCAGTTGATAAAATAATGTACTAGATGGATGACGGTAATGTTTTCTAGTGATAATTCTTACAGCTCTTTTCTGTAAAACAAAAATAGGCTTTGTAATTGTTTTACACACTTTCCCCCAAACATCAATACAATAGATTAAGTGTGGAACAATGATTGTGTTATACAACAAATACAGAGCTTTATCATTCAATAGGTCTCTGACTTTGTACAGTACTGCAATAGATTTAGCTATTTTTATTCTTACAGAATTTATGTGTTGTTTCCATGTCAGTTTGTCATCAATGATAACACCCAAAAACTTCACCTCACTCACTCTACAAATCTCAACACCTTCAATTTTGAATGGAACATCAACAGTTTTCTTTTTATTACTGAATATCATGTAATTAGTTTTTTCTAGATTTAATGATAATTTATTGATTTTAAACCAAGTTTGTATTTTGACAAATTCTGTCTTTATCAGTATGGATGTGGATATGGTTAGGTTGACTTCTACAACTGAATAACATTTGAGTCGACCAGATTCAAGATGGCCGCCACAGCTAATGAACCAAACACACAAATGGAGATGATTTAGTTAATTTGGTAAATACAGGTGGTCCCCGACTTACGGACGAGTTCAGTTCCTACGCACCGTTCGTAACTCAAAAATTTGTAAGTTGGAACGCGTTCGTAAGTCCGGATTTTTGGTTGTAAGTCAGAAAATGTATGATAACGCTGCGCCGCACATCCGTTTATCAACATGAGACTGAACAAGCGTACATACTGGTTCATAAACATGCACAGAACTTTATTTACAAACGGTTAGCTAACACACTTTCATCTAAAAACACATACCAGTGCTGTATTATTTACTGTACAACAGTACTGTTCGTAAGCGCGTTCATAATAATAATAATAATAATAATAATAATAATAATAATAATGTCTATTCCTGTCATCTGCGTATGTTCCCATACACAGACGAAATTCGTCTCTGCATTTAACCCAACCACCTACCAGGTGGTGCAGTGAGCAGCCCGAAAGCGCCCGGGGAGCTGGAGAAATAGGTGTGCACTCATAGACACCCCAAGCTGGGTAGTGGCCGGGGCGCGAACCCGCGACCTTCGGATCCGTAGTCAAAAGCCCTGCCACTAGACCATCTTGGCTCCTATAAGTCTGGAACGTCGTAAGTCGAGGACCACCTGTACTGTGTTTTGTGGTGTGGTTGTAGCTGACACTTTTACACCCTGAGCTGAATTTACAGTTCTGTGCTTAAAGGTGGGGTGACATGATTTTTTTTACTATGCATGAAATTGCTCAAAATATATATATTTTATCATTTAAATATGTTCGTTTTTGCAAACAAAATGATAAATCACTTTAATTTTGCTTTAAAAGTGATTTTGAACTTCAAGCCGTGTTTAATCATGGGAAATCCGATTACACGCGAACGCACCATCTGTGACGTAGTGAGAGGCAGAGGGCTCTGGTCTCTTTAATAGCGGACAATTTAAAACCCGACGAATTTATCAATCTATGTGAAGATTTGAGCTATTTGTCTTCATTTTGGGAAGCAGAAAATAGTTTGGGTGATGGAACAAGAAACAACAGGATCTAATTTAGGTCTGATGCTGTATCAGACTTACCTTCATGTCGAGCTGCTCACACCCGCGCACTGTGACAAGCCCAGAGCTCTGCCTCTCACTACGTCACAGATGGTGCGTTCGCGTGTAATCGGATTTCCCATGATTAAACACGGCTTGAAGTTCAAAATCACTTTTAAAGCAAAATTAAAGTGATTTATCATTTTGTTTGCAAAAACAAACATATTTAAATGATAAAATATATATATATATATATATTGAGCAATTTTATGAATAGTAAAAAAATCATGTCAGTGGACCTTTAACATAATGTTCAGTTTTCAACTTGTCAGTTTTTTAACATAGCACATATTCCAATAGACTATTCTAATTTGTTGTGAGTTCGTGCACTGTGTTGGTTTTGTTCTTTGAGCAAGGTGATGTTGCTGCACGACTCATTTTGTGCACCAGTAAATTGAATGCATCGATGCATCACTTTATTTAGCTACAAACGAGGCTAACAATTTCACATGTTCTTCAAGCCTATTTTTAATCTTACAAAAAAGAGCTATAAGAATCTGCTGGTGAAGATTCTCAGTCGTCCAGGACATGATAAATCAAAAAGGTGTTCAATACAAGATCAACTGGACTTTATTTGTAACAGAAGACGTTTCGCTTCTCATCCGAGGAGCTTTATCAATTTACTGAACCAGACTGTGTGCGCGTGGAGTTATAACAGGAGTCACGCACCAACATATGTAAATTGCAAGCTGAGGTAACACATACATGTAAATTGACAGATCACACCTTAACAGTAGGGAGTTCCCTTGAAGTCTCTGACAGAAGAAACAACTGTATGTAAATTGCACTGTTTCTTAGGTTTTGTTCACTGAATATTGTATTGATTGTATTGATGTTTTATGGTTTATGCTTTTTATGTTTTATGTTTCTATATTTTATGCACCGTTATGCCGAAGCAAATTCCTAGTCTGTGAATCCTGTTCATTGACAATGGCGATAATAAACAGAATCTGAATCTGAATCTGAAATTGACAAAAAACACCTCACAGCCCAACAACAGAGGTTTCTCAAAAAACTTTGCTAGTTTAATTCACAGACAAGACACCTCTGCTCCCATCCGGTGTAAAACGTTTGTGAATCAGCCCCAAAACTGAGTTATAAGTGCATTACTGTCATCCATCTAGTATATTGTTTTGTAAAATGAAACTATTGAAATTTTATGATCTGGTAGAATATAATATTTTTTATTAATGTATAAAGCACAGAATCAAACACTACCTCCAAATATTCAAAAACATTTTGTAAAGAGGAAAAGTTGTTATAATCTTAAGGGAACAGACATTTTCGTTAAACCACATTACAGTATAGAACAAGTTTAAAGGGTCGGTCTACTTTAATAGGCATAGGTCTATGGAATGGTTTGGATAATTACCGGTATGTTAAAAAAAAAGCTAAGCCTATGTTTATATTTAAGAAAATGATTGAGTAAACTTTTGAAAAAAATATATATAAATGGTGAAAACTATAAGTACTATAAATTTGTATTGTTATGAGTTATAAAATTGGTTCATGGATCATTATTGTTTAAAATTGATTGTTTGAATTGATTTTGTTTTAACAAGGAGCAGATATGATAAGATTTTTTTCTTCTGCTTCCTTTCATTTTAATTTTTTTCTTTCTTAATATGGTTTTGTAAATATTCTTTGTGTTTTAAATTTGAAATGAACAAATAAAAATAAATAAATAAATAAATTCTGGCTCTGGAACTACCTTGCTTGGTGGCACTTGGGTGCATCGGGGTGGGTTAGCTTCAACCCCCCCTCCTCAAATGACACCTTGGCCTGTTCGCAGATCACACAGAGGCTGAGCGTTTTGTGAAAGAGCTTATTGTTTGCAACGGTGATGGGACAGGTTGACAGTTTGCACATGATGTGATCTGTAGTGAGAGCAGAGAGCAGGTGGAAAGGAATGTGGCGCAGCGGTGCTCTGGAGATAAGAGAAGAAGTTGGAGAGGCAAGTCTGAGGTGGTTTGGACATGTGCAGAGGAGGGACAGTGGATGTATCGGACAAATGATGTTCAATGTGGAACTACCAGGAAGGAGGTTCATGGATGGAGTGAAGGGAGGCTTGGTGTGACAGAGGAGCATGCTGGGATACTAGGGCTGTAGTGATACAATAATCTCACGATATGATACGATGCATGATATTCTGCTCACGATACAATATATATTGCGATATTCAGCAAACGATACAATTCAATACACTTTTGCGATTTTCTGAAAGATTTTAAAGGGACAGAGTGATTTTGGTGACATTTTGTGACTGTTATAGGCTTGGATTGAATTAATTTAACTGAAAACTGATTAAAAGCACCAACTACACAATACCTGGCTCTGGTTGGACATAGACACAGACTTAAAGTCAACAGCTGGACAAAATGAATCAAAGAAGTGGTGAGAAAACTTGTTTCTTTTAATTGAAACGGTAAAAACTGTAGCTTACATGCATTTGTAAAGTAAATAAAGTGCACCAAGGGCCCTGCTCTGAATAGTTTGAAACCTTTTTAACCTTGACACTTAACATCTGAAGGAATCACTCTAAGTGCTTTGTAAGTAAACAGTAATATGACTTCTCCAAAACAGTTTGTAATTCAAGTAATGAAGAACATTTAACTTCAAATGCACCCATCTTAGCAGAACAGCTTAAGACCTGTAGATAGACCCTGACTAATAAGTGAACTCTAAACAGAAAGTCTACTTTGCAGACCAAGTGAGCTACATTCTCATACATCATTCTTCATACTTGGCATAAATGCTCTACAGCGACACTAGTGGCTGGATGACCTAATCGCTCTCCCGGCGAAGCAAGCATTGAGTGATTAGGGTGACAGTTGGATGTTACGATACTTGCGGATGAATATCGATTTTTTTTCTAGGAAAGAAAAAATCTATATATATATCGCAAAATCGATATTATTACATAGCCTATGGGATACTGTGAGATGGAGGTAATTATCTGTTGAGGTTAACCCTAAATGAACTAGTGAAAAGTAGAATAAATTTAAATCAAATTAAGGAAGGTTCCGTGCTTAAATGATCAAGCCATTTTAAAGCAACGTTCCTGCGTTATCCCTGCAGGGTAGTCAGGCATCAAAGTGCTGCCTGCAGAGCTGATAGTGACGATGTCATAAAATCCAACGATTTATTACAGGATTAGTCGGCGTAAAAGATGTAAAGACTGCTTGGGTTGGCATTTACAAGAAGCTTAACTCCTCTTTACTGTCACATTGACAGGTTTGGCCAGGTGAAACATATGTGAAATGAAAACGGTATATCTGGTGGAACGGTAGTTTTAGAACGTGCCAAAGACCAATGATATTGGACTTGTTCAAACATAGTTTAAAGTCACAACCTAAACCTGGACTAATCATATTTTCTAACTTGTTTGATGAGGAAAATTAGAAAAAACTTCTGCATCTCCACCTATTTTTTAAATTTCTAGTCCAAACACGAATGAGGTGAAAGTGTTTGTTGGCGAGCGTCTGCTTTGAACTTAATCACCTTCAAATCTTGGAAGCCTTTCTGTCAGCGACGCAGGCGTGTCTGCATGAGTTAATTTTTATGATATTCAAGCGGTAAACAGCCTGGCTGTGTCTCTGGTTGATCTGATGCACAGTGGTGTCACCGTGTTGTACTTGTTTAAACCAGCTGTGTGTAAAGGAAGACGCACAATCTATACTCTCCAGTGTGTTTCCTTACCTTTCACACACATCCTTTAATCTTAAAGTGCATTTATGTAACATATCTTATTTATTATAAACACACGTGGCTTGAGTGTGAACTTTTCCAGTCTGGACATGTACAAGGAGAACTAATCATATTGAGGAATCTGGCAGATTATCTTATCAAATAAATAAAAAACCAGTTTTATTCAAGCATTCTTTCTTAGAAGTTTGATATAAGGTCATTAAGGGCTAAATATTTCTCTCTGCACCTGCTCTAATTAAAACTAAAACCACACTGGGGACAGTTTAAACCCTCAACACTTTCGCTGAACTAAAGTAAATGTGTGAAAGCTGAAACATATGTTGATTCAATTCGGTTTATTTATACAGTGCCAAGTCGCAACACAAGTCGTCTCAGGGCACTGAACAGAAACATTCATTTATAAAAATAATAATTGAGCATAATTTATGTGAGGAGCAGACTGCTTTGAGTTTAACTCCATCGCAGAACTCTCGTCTTGAGCAAGCATGAAGGCGACAGTGGAAAGGAAAAACTCCCTCATGAGGATGAAACCTTTAGCAGAACCAGGCTCGGGACAAGCGGCCATCTGCTTTGACCGGCTGGGTTTGAGAGGAATAGATACACAATGGCAGGTCGAGAATCATATGTTAAGATAGAAACAGAATCAAATGAAAACTATTCAATTTTAACAATTCATTAAAGGAAATGAGGTCAATTTGTCCTCTAGTAGTCTAAGCTTAGGCAATATAACAAGCCAACCCTAGGATTTATCAAAAAGGAACTTCTTAAAACTGGACAATGTGTCAGCCTCATGGACAGAAACTGGAAGTTGGTTCCACAAGAGAGGAGCCTGACAACTGGAAGATCTTCCTCCCATTCTGCTTTTGGAAACTCTTGGAACCACGAGTAAACCTGCAGTCTGAGAGCAAAGTGCTCTGTTAGGAAAATATGGAACAATAAGATCTGTATTATAAGATGGAGCTAGGTTGTTGAGGGCTTTGTAGGTTAGAAGTAAGATTTTGAATTCAGTTCTGGATTTGACAGGGAGCCATGTTTACCATCATTTCACTACTACCAAATATATTTAGTATTACACAATATTGCACGGTTGCTTCCCTGTTATGGACTTGTGACTTGTCCAGGGTGTCCCCCGTCTTTTGCACAGTGACGGCTGGATTTGGGCACCAGTGGCCCCCACGACATGGAAAGAAAGAAGCGAGTAGAGATAATGGATGGTTGCTATGCTAACTTAATATATTTTGGGGGGGAAATAAAAGAAGAAAACTGTCAGTGCAGATGGAGTTAATCAGCATTCATGACAGTCACAATAATGCTGAATCCGTTTAATTTTTTAAATACATATGTTGGTGATGCAGTGGTACAGTTGGGGCTAGCTGGAGACTATTCTGGGTGGAGTTTGCATGTTCTCTCCGTGCTGCGTGGGTTTTCTCCAGGGGCCTCATGTATCAACCGTGCGTGCGCACAAAAACCTTGCGTACGGCACCATCCACGCAAAACCCTGTATGTATCAAAACTGAACTGAACGTGAATATGTGCGCATCCAGGTACATTTCCACGCCAGCCCCAGAGCACGCGTACGCACGTTTCTGTGGTTCTTGTTCCTTTGGCGACACTTACAGGTGATTCAGAGAAACTGAAGCCCCACAGTCTGTGGTTGACTTTAAGAGCGGCTTGAAGACCTTTCTTTTCAACCGAGCATACTCTACTCCTCATGATTCTACTTTTGATCATAGCTGATACTGTTGTTGATTTTAATTGTTTATTAAATGTTTTATTGACATTTAATTCTGTTGCACCTTGTAGCACTTTGAGATTTTCATTAATGAAAAGTGCGTTATAAATTGAATTCATTATTATTATTATTATTATTATTATTATTATTAACTGTTCATGATGTGAAAATGATTAATATTTTGTTTTTTCTTTTGCTTTGTTTTGCTTTTCTTTTTCTTATTTTTCTTTCTTTCTTCTTCTTCTCTTTTTTATTTCTTTTTCTTATTTTTTTCCTTCTTTCTTTTTTGTTTTCTTTTTTGTTTTTCTTTTTTCTTTCTTCTTTCTTTTTTGTTTTCTTTTTGTCTTTTTCTTTTTTATTATTTTTCTTTTCTTTTTCTCTTTTTCTTTTTCTCTTTTCTTTCTTTTTTCTTTCTTTCTTTCTTTCTTTTTCTTTCTTTTCCCTTTTTTCTTTCTTTTTTCTTTGTTGCTACTATATAGCCCAATATACCGTATGCTCATACTATGTACTTTTCAGTTATAACCATGATGTGAAAATGATTAATATTCCCATCAAACACACGATTAACAAGTATTACATCCACATGACGCAGTTAAATAAAGCACGCGCAAAGTTGTGCCAAAAATAAATTTAACAGGAACGGATTCATTCAGCCTTACTGGAGGATATAATAAATACGTAGTGTAACACGCAGAGCATTTATTTATAAACAGATATAATTTTCTGATCTAGGATATGGCTTATCAGCCGTTTCCAGAAATAATCATTTTTCAGTTTGGCACTGCTGCGCTCTGGAGCAACACAGGAGCCGTGCATCACGCACATCAGAAGCAGCGATCAAACTGTTCCCGAGCTATGAGGGAGCTGCAGGCCGATCAGGGCTGTCCAGTCCACACAAAGCCTGATCAATGGAATGTCTCATCTATATGATTCCAAAGGCTGAGTGGTCGCGCTTTGGAGCGCGCGCGCACCCTCGCCGGTTACACGGCAGCTGGAGGTGATTCATGATCTGCGTTTATTGTAGATTTCTCCAAAATGACACGTGAAAGTACACCATATATAACTTGTAGGAGAGTAAAGGCTTCACAGACAAACAGATTGCGCACAAGGCTGTGGCGCGCGCAGCGTTTGGAGACTCCAACATCACGTCATGTCATGAAAACTCTCCACTGAGACGCACAGACCCGTTTCTTCATATCATCTATTAAATAAACAAAGATCTATGTTCTACCAAACATCTAAGTTCCTCTGTGTTTACAGTAATTATGGTAATAAACTCGTGCGCAAAGTTAATATTTTCACTCAGAATGAATGGATGAGCCGTTGCGCACCAAAGCAGGGTGGGCGCACACACTAATACCGACACACAATCACTCGTTCTTTGCGTGATGAACACATTTTATTACTATTCTTACTTAGGATTATTTTCCTCACTCATATTATATTAAATTCATTATTTTCCTGAATCTAGAAATGATTTCTGATCGCGCAGGGATCAAACAAACATGTCCTTCACACATGCAGGAAGTAATTTGCATCTGTTTAACATATGTAAATGAAGGCGTGTCAGGGGAGGTGTCTCACGTGCGCTCAGTTCCACGTTAATTGTGATGTACAAAAGGAATGTGCGTGGATTCCGGTGTACGCACAGTTTGATACATCTGGATTTTTTTGTGCGTACACACTTTTCTGGATTTGACCGTACGTCACTTTTCAGTAGGAAATCCACGCAAGTCTTTGTACATGAGGCCCCAGGTGCTCTAGTTTCCTCCCACAGACCAAAAACATGCATGTTAGGCTGTGGTGACTTTAAAGTGTCTGTGACATCATCTTTTAT
>JBBPBX010009711.1:0-29940 GCA_038048925.1 Garcialebias charrua | reverse complement strand
GGCAGGAACAAGGTCAACGTCCTGACTGCGCTTCAAAATAAAACTTTCAGAATACAAATTCTTTCAGAAAAGGAGTGAGTGAGCTCTGCTGTAACTCTGGTTGAGAAACGTAGGTCTAATTGACAAATGACCACAGCGTTCAACCATTTTCCAGAGGAGAACCAAGTTGTTGAGTTAGTTCTCCCTTTTTGCACTGACGAGTCTACAGAAAGTGTCCCTTTAAGAAGGGGGTGTGACTTAGCCACATACTTCCTGTTCATTGGTTGTTTACCATTAGAGAGGGAGTGACTTGATCAGTGCCTGATCAAGAAAGGTCATCAGAGACTCTACTTCCTCAGACGGCTGAGACGAGCTGGTCTGAGAAGCTCAGTCCTCACCTCGTTCTACAGGTGTGCAGTGGAGAGCGTCCTGTGCTCCAGCATCAACGTGTGGCATGGAGGCTGCACAGTTGCAGAGAGGAAAGCTCTACAAAGAGTGGTGAAGGCTGCACAGAAGTCTGTGGGAGTCAGTCTCCCCACCATCACAGACATTTACACCTCCAGATGCAGAAAAAGAGCCACCTGCATCATGAAAGACCTCACTCACCCAGCACACTCACTCTTTGCACCACTCCCCTCGGGACGGAGGTTGAGGAGCATCAAATGTAGAACCACTAGACTGAGGAACAGCTTCTACCCTGAGGCTGTCAGACTCATGAATAAATAAATAATAAGAATAAACACTGCAAAATGTCACATCATGTTGATACTGATCTGTTTCTTGTTGCTGCGTTCATCTGTGACTATCTGCGTTCATCTGTGACCATCTGCTCATGTTCGTGCTGCTGTTTATAATGATGTTTTTCTACTACATTAGGGCTTAGTGTATTACTAGCTGATGTCTCTCTTAGTTAATCCTAGATGTTATTATTGTTTTTCTCTTGCATTTGTTGTTGGATGTAACTGGGACCCTGTGTACATAATCTCGTTTTCAACACATGTACTACATGCGGTGCAAATGACAATAAATTCTCTCTGACTCTGACTCTGACTTTGCAAGTCAGTGAGTCTGAGTGACAGGTAGGGGCAGACAGGAAATAAAGAGAAACGTGCGTCAGAAGATGCAGGTGTGAACAAACCATGAATTTGTTTTGAGAACCGATTGTTTTTAGAAAGGACGGGAGACAGGAGACACTTATGTCTACAACTTTTCCTTCGTTCCAAAACACTTCAAACAAACACGAACGGTTTGTTCATCAACGTTTAGACATAGTCCTCCTGCATAGAGCATACAGTTTAAACAAGTCTAGAAGATCACTCTGACATGTTCTCTTAACTTTGGCATATTTAAAATATACCAGCTTAGTAACAGATCATCATTAAATTACAAAAATATACTGTTGATCAATTTTGAATTAACACAAATTAAAAGGAAGTCTTTCTGATTGATTTGTGTCCCTTAATTCAAAATAAATGTAACAGAAATAGTGTCCACTTGTCCCCTTCAGAGCTCAAGAAAAGTGTAACACTCAGAGTTTCAGAGAGATGTGAAGAGGTTTAAATCCAGTAACGGACATGAGGGTGCTGTATCCCTACATAGTAATAAATAAAAGTGACCCATTTGGATGATATTTTAAATAAACAGCACTCTACAATAAATAAACTATATTAACAATAATAAAAATCTTAATAAATACAATAACAGTCAGAACCAGAACAATAAGCAGCAACAGACTGTTTACAATCTAACTAATCAAGTTTTTGTCCAGTAGCAGCAGTGTGGCTGTATTTGTCCTCATTACTGTACTCACAACCTCTTCTTGGTGGGACAGGTCCTGGAAAAGTTCAGAGTTCAGTTCAGTCATCACACACTTCTTAGCTGCAGGTGGATTTCCCTGAAGTGGAAGAGAGAGCAGCTACCTCTGTCACAGACTGGAAATAAAAAACAAAAGAGGTTAAAAAAAAAACAAGTTAATAAGATTATGATTTAAAAAAAAAAAGATTATTTAGATAATAATAATAATAAAAGAACAATACCTCTTGAACGGTTGAATCGCTCACTCTTCATCATCATGGCAGGGCTTTAATCTGGTCCGGGGCTTGTTGACAACATCAGTTAGTTTTTTCATAAAGAGCTGAACTTTTTGAAGTGTTGACGTGATGAATGTCTCATAGTTGCTCAGCCAATCATTCCACAGCGTCTCTGGTTAAATTGACTAGTCTTAATACATTATAATGTATATAAATGATTCTATCAATGTTCTTATTTGGAGTAACCGAGAAGACAGCATTGATTATGGGGATGTTCTCAAATCCTGCAGCTATTTGGTCAACCAATTTATATTCATTATGGACTCCCCTTGAGACCCTTATCACGTCAATCTAAGTGAGTGAGTTTACAGACAGGTCTACATTAGGAATACTTCTTCTGCGCAGTATGCATCGTCTCCTATGGCGCATTAGTGCTGCAGCAGAGGTTCCGGGCATTGTTGAGGGTTTGTCTATGTTTCCTATTAAAGTGAGAGGGGCCTGAAGTCTGACCATTGCACACAGACCTTTTTATTTCCTGCCAGGGTGGAATTACACCAGCTAAGGGGCAGGGATCCTAAGCCTGTCAGGATTTGAGTGGGTAAAGTTAAAGCAAATATATGGTGCTTTTCACTGCCGTGGCCATTGCCACTCTGGTCTTGTTGTCTGTCGGGGGAAATATACTAGCCAATATTGTACAATTTTCTGGTGTGGCCATCTTGGCCAGTTCCATCATACAATTAAAGGCCCAGGTACAGTATCAGACTGATGTAAGGGAGCCGGTTTGGTGTACAGAGTTGGTCTCCACATGTTCTTTTCTTCAGGGGCTGCCCCCTTTTGAAGTTCAATAATTTGTTTTAAGTTCATTCTGTCTTTCAATTCTTCCTCTGTCGTGACTGTCATCATTACGCCAAATTTACACTACATGCGTTCCGACTCCGCTCCGCAGGTCGCAGCTGAGCGTTTCAAATCCAGTTTCCACTACCTCCGCTCCGCTACGGTCCGCCTGGATGCGCCGCTCCGAGACGCATGCGCGGGAATTGCGAGATCGCGCGATAAATCAAGTGATAAATAAGGAAGTCAGAACAAAACAATACATTCGGTGGAAGAAGGAGAACAACAGTAGAGACTGCCTCGCTGTTTGATTGTTTTGATCTTCTCTCGTAAATGAGCGACAGGACATGGTTTGAGCGACAGGAAGTGATTTATTACATTTCAGAATAAAATACTTTATTTATTTATTTCTTGTATTGCGTTTGTAGGTGTAGTCATAGTCATAATAGTCATAAATATAATAGTTTAGTCATAGAATAGTCATAAATGATAGTTTGACAGCATTTTTGTACAAATAAATCCGTATAGAGCTAGGATTAGTCCGCCCGTGGTGATTTTATTTTGTAAATACGGAAGTTGTGCTCGTTCCTTTTCCTGTTGGTGCGACGTAATCTTCAAAAGTTGACTCCGGCACAGCTCCGGCGTCCGGCAGAAATAGGATTATTTCTAATTTTGACGGACTGCCGTCCGCTCGCCGCAGCTCGCCGCCGCCGTGCGGAGCCAGTGTAAACGCTATCATTGATTAGAATGGGTGCGTATTTGCTACGGAGGTCGGACCGGAGCGGAGCAGAGCCGGAACGCATGTAGTGTAAATTTGGGGTAAGAGGAGAATACAGGTAGTCCCCGACTTACGAGCGCTCTGACTTACGAGGTCCCGGACTTAAGAGCATGCATCTCATTAAAAAAAAAAATATATATATATTTTTATTTTTTTTTTTTTTTTTACTTTTTTTTTTTTTTTTTTATAAATGAATACATGTACAGTACTGGACAGTCACCAAGCACTTAGCCTATCCTAACACAGTTTTTAAAGATGAAGGAATAAGTTGAATTGTCTCCCTTTCACATAAAGGGAGCAAGCTCCCTATGGAGCCTGCAGGGAGGAGGGAGACAATTCAACTGACTCCTTCATCTTTAAAAACTGTGTTAGGATAGGCTAAGTGCTTGGTGACTGTACAGTACTGTACATTTATCTATTTATAAATAAAAAACAATAAAAAAATAAAAATACTGTATATACTGTATATTTTTAATAAATAGATAAATGTACAGTACTGTACAGTCACCAAGCACTTAGCCTATCCTAACACAGTTTTTAAAGATGAAGGAATCAGTTGAATTGTCTCCCTCCTCCCTGCAGGCTCCATAGGGAGCTTGCTCCCTTTATGTGAAAGGGAGACAATTCAACTTATTCCTTCATCTTTAAAAACTGTGTTAGGATAGGCTAAGTGCTTGGTGACTGTCCAGTACTGTACATGTATTCATTTATTTAAAAAAAAAAGTAAAAAAAAAAAATTTTTTTTACTATGTGATCCTACTTACGAATTTTTGACATACGAGCGCCCCCTAGGGACGGAACTCGCTCGTAGTCGGGGACTACCTGTATCATGTTACTGTTTTTGCTGCTTGGTCTGCTTGGTTCCCTTGTGCTACCTGAGTGTTGCTGTTATCATGGCCTCTGTACTTTATGACTGCTACCTTTAATGAAATTAAGAGAGCTTCTGCCAGTTCTTTCATGTCTGTGTAGATGTTAACTTCCTGTCCTGTCATCATTTTAAGTGCTTTCACTACTGCTCACACTTATGCTCTCTGTGCAGATGGCGCTTGGTCTAACTTTTCTGCTTTCAGCACTTTGTGACCTCTGTTTGTCATCTCTACTACTGCATATCCTGCTCGCAAACCTTCTGTTTCATGTCTGTAACAACTATTAGTGAAAATCTGTCTTACCTATGCTCCCTCTAGATGGGTAGCTTGTAGGGATGTAACGGTACACGTGTGTGTACCGAACCGTTTCGGTACGGCACGTTCAGTTCGGTCCACCTACGTACCGTTTCGGTTATTTTTTTCACTCATTGAACCTTAATATATGCATAAGTCCAGTTGATCTTGTTTTGAACGCCTTTTTGATTTTAATATATGCGCCACGGAACAAAATTTATTTATTTATTATAATTTTGCAATCCCTGCTGCATGTTCTGTGCATGGGGGTGCCGTTTTTCCATATTGTCTATCTTTGTTGATAGATACTGCAGTACCTTTCATTCACCCCCTTTTTCTGAAACAAAACTCCATTTATGGCTAGTTTTGTTACAGAAACATCTAAAAAGAAGGGTAGGTTGTAATCAGGTAATGTCAGTTCTGCTGCAGATGACGTGTTGAGTTGTATGAAAGCTTTTTCGGCTTCCTGTGTCCACATCAAAATGTTGTTCAAGTTTCTCATGCCCTGCTCTTTGACCAAATCCCTCAGGGGTTGTGTCAAATCTGTGTACAGTATTTAGGAATATACCCTCTGCTGTACCCTGTTAGGCCCCAAAAGGAAAGCGTGTCTTTTACATGTGTTAGTTTTGGGTGTGTTAGTATGCTTTGTTTGTGTGTGTTTGACATACTAGTGGTCCCTGCAGAAATTATTCATCCCAGGAACGAAACTTGTTTTCTCCTAATTTGTAGCTTGTTTTTACTAACCTTAAATCTATTAATCTGTAGATGGTTCAGCACCAATCTGGTGGCTTCTATGCATGTTTCAGGTGTGGGTGCTGTCAACAACAGGTCATCCACATATTGGATCAGTCTGGTGTCTCTGGGGAGAGGCAAGACTGCAGTACATCTTTTAACACCTGGTTAANAGAGCAAACCCTTGTGAACGTTGAATGTAGTGCCACTGCAGTCCTTTATATATAAATGAGAACAAATATCTGCAGTTTTCTGCAAGTGGTAAGCAAAAGAACGTGTTGACCAGGTCAATACATGTATACCAGTGGTGTGTAGGGTCCAGAGATGAGACAGAAACGTAAGGATTTGGAACAGGTACTGTGGGTATTTTTAATGTTGCATTAATGGCTCATAGATCGTGTGCCATTCAATATTTACCTGTTCCTTTCTTCTCTACAGGCCAGATAGGTGTGTCCCACTCAGACTGCGAGGGTTCTAAAACTTCGACGGCAATCAATCCCTGAATTGTGTCTGCAATTCTATCTTCTGCTTGTTGCTTATGTGGGTATTGTGGGACCCAAATGGGTGTATCTGTATTTACCTGAAAGGTGATTGGGCTACACTGTGTCTTCTCCACGTCCATGGGGGGGTGGCCCATTAGCCTTCAGGTAGGGAGGCCAACATTGCTACGGCAGAATGATGATCAGTCTTCTCTCTCCAGTGGTCACGAGCTAAGAACTCGTGTTCCAGCATCACCTGTTATTCTGTGTGAGAGGAGATTCTGTACGTGTCACAAGAATTTGAAAAACACAGACCTGGGGCCTCATGTATCAACCGTGCGTGCGCACAAAAACATTGCGCACGTCACTTTCCACGCAAAACCCCGTATGTATCAAAACTGAACTGAACGTGAATATATGCGCATCCAGGTACATATCCACGCAAGCTCCCGAGCAGGCGTACGCACGTTTCTGTGGTTCTTGTTCCTTTGGCGACACTTACAGGTGTTTCAGAGAAACTGAAGCCCCACAGTCTGTGGTTGACTTTAAGAGCGGCTTGAAGACCTTTCTTTTCAACCGAGCATACTTTACTCCTCATGATTCTACTTTTGATCTTAGCTGATACTGTTGTTGATTTTAATTGTTTTATTATTTGTCTTATTGACATTCAAATATGTTGCACCTTGTAGCACTTTGAGATTTCCATTAATGAAAAGTGCGTTATAAATTGAATTCATTATTATTATTATTATTATTATTATTATTATTATTATTATTATTATTATTAACTGTTCATGATGTGAAAATGATTAATATTCCCTCCAAACACACGATTAACAAGTATTACATCCACATGACGCAGTGAAATAAAGGACGCGCAAAGTTGTGCCAAAAATAAATTTAACAGGAACGGATTCATTCAGCCTTACTGGAGAATATAATAAATAGTGTAACACGCAGAGCATTTATTTAGAAACAGATATAATTTTCTGATCTAGGATATGGCTTATCAGCCGTTTTCAGAAATAATCATTTTTCAGTTTGGCACTGCTGCTGCGCTCTGGGGAGCCGTGCATCACGCGTGCATACAGAAGCAGCGGTCAAACTGTTCCACAGAGGGAGCTGCAGGTCGATCGGGACTGTGCAGTCCAGTCCACACAAAGCCGGATCATGTCCAATGGAATGTCTCATCCATATGATTCCAAAGGCTGAGTGGTCGCGCTTGGAGCGCGCCGCGCGCACCCTCACCGGTGTTGACACGGCAGCTGGAGGTGATTCATTATCTGCGTTTATTGTAGATTTCTCCAAAATGACACGTGAAAGTACACCTTATATAACTTGTAGGAGAGCAAAAGCTTCACAGACAGACTGCGCACAAGGCTGCGGGGCGCGCAGCGTCTGGAGACGCCAACATCACGTGATGTCATGAAATGTCTCCACCAAGACGCACAGACTCGTTTCTTCACATCATCTACATAAACAAAGATCTATGTTCTAGCAAACATCCAAGTAAGTTCCTCTGTGTTTACAGTAATAATGGTAATAAACTCGTGCGCAAAGTTAATATTTCCACACAGAATGAATGAATGAGCCGGTTCGCGCACCACAGCAGGGTGCGCACACACACAAATACCGACACACAATCACTCGTTCTTTGCATGATGAACACATTTTATTACTATTCTTACTTAGGATGTTTGTCCTCACTCATATTATATTAAATTCATTATTTTCCTGAATCTAGAAATGATTTCTGATCGCGCAGGGATCAAACAAACATGTCCTTCACACATGCAGGAAGTAATTTGCATCTGTTTAACATATGTAAATGAAGGCGTGTCAGGGGAGGTGTCTCACGTGCGCTCAGTTCCACGTTGATTGTGATGTACAAAAGGAATGTGCGTGGATTCAGGTGTACGCTCAGTTTGATACATCCGGATCTTTTTGTGCGTGCACACATTTCTGGGTTTGACCGTACGTCACTTTTCAGTAGGAAATCCACGCAAGTCTTTGATACATGAGGCCCCTGGTACTGAGGTAGGAACCCAGTCCGTAGCTGCCAGGGAACCTTTAACCATTCCTCCAAGCTCCTTTGCTTCGTGCTTGGCATGGAGAGATAGAGATGTGTGCGTCACAGCTTCATCCCTCGTTTGATACCACAGCAAATGTTTCTGAGTTAGCTCCACTGCCGTTGCCATCCCAGCCGGGGCCACATAAATGTTTTGTGTGTGAATTGTTCAAATCTTACCCTCCAGTTGAGCTGTAAACTCCTCTTGATACCAGTCTGTGTGGCACCTGTCAAAGAGGAGTATTATATGCTGCAGATTGGGAGGAGAGACATAGGCGCATAGACTCAGGATCCAAAGCTTCCATTGTTGGAACAGCTTCAGCAATGAACTAGAGCCTTCAGCAGTGTGAACTAGAGCCTTTAGCAGTCATGCTGCCCCAGTAGATATCAGCATGTTCAGGAGCCACTGGTTGCATCAAATACTGTCCATCTGTGCACAGTTCACCACATCACAAATAGGAGCCATCTGGGAATTGAACTCTCACATCTTGTGCCCCACAGAGTACAATTGCTCCCAACTTTATCAATAAATCTCTTACCATCAGGTTGACTGGTGTTGCGGATGAACAGACAAATGAATGTTGTAATTTTTGTGTTCCTATCTGAAATGGTAGTGGTACAGTCAAGGGCAGACATTGCTCTGTCCCTGAGAACCCCATCAATGACACAGTTTTTGTGGAAAGGTAGTTGAGAGGAGCTGTGGTGATTGTAGAGTAGGTGGCTCCTGTGTCCACTAAGAAGTTAATTTCTTGTCCTCCCACTCTCACCGGTAGCATACGGTCTGCTGTGCCCATGCTATCCTGTTGATTCTCAGGGGTGTGTCAGTAAGAACCAGGGGCCTCATGTACAAAGACTTGCGTGGATTTCTTACTGAAAAGTGCCGCACGGTCAAATCCAGAAATCTGCGTACGCACAAAAAAATCCAGATGTATCAAACTGTGCATACGCCGGTATCCACGCACATTGCTTTTGTACATCACAATCAACGTGGAATTGAGCGCACATGAGAGAGTGGCCGACTCCGCCTTTGACACGCCTCCATATAAATATGCAAATTCATTTAAATATGCCCTGCACGTTAGGAATGTCATCTTTGCTCTATTGCAAATCATGTCGAAACGTGGAAAAAAGAGTAACTTCACGGACTGTGAACTGGAGACACTTCTGAGTGACGTAGAGAGGCACAGAAGAAGGTTTTGTTTGGCACGCTCAGCGCACAACAAACCGTCCACTTTTAAATGAGAAGTTGACTCAGTTATTTTAACATGCCTATAGGTCAGTGGTTAGCGTGTTCGCCTTTCGTCCCGAAGATCATGAGTTCGAATCCCGCATGGTACAATGTTTTTTTTTAATAAATTCATTCCAGATTTAAAGAACACAAGAAAACTATTTAGAATGAACAACATGAAATGAAACATATACATGAAATGAAGGCAAAAGAGGATTTCTTGTGGGTTTTTTTAAAATAGTTTTCTTGTGTTCTTTAAATCTGGAATGAATTAAAAATAAAGACAAACGTTGTTTTCATTTAAATATACCCTGCAACAGAGGAATGTCGTCTTGTCCCATCATGCATCACGTTCTTCAACTGCTAAAACAGCTAGAAATGAACAAAAAACAAGAATTTAAGCTGTGCAGAACTATTCAGTCTTTCTGTTTTTTATATTTTTTGCAGGTTGTATTCTGATTGCGTCCATGTGGATGTAATAATTGTTCATCATGTGTGTTTGGGTGGAAATGATCATTATTACCCCATCATGAACAGTTTCCAGAATCACCTGTAGGTGTCGCCAAAGGAACACAAACCACAGAAACGTGCGTACGCCTGGACTGGAGCTGCCGTGGCGGTGCGGACATATCCACGTTCAGTTCTGTTTTGATACATACGGAGTTTTGCATGGATGGTGACGTACGCACGGTTTTTGTGTGTACGCACAGTTGATACATGAGGCCCCAGGAGTGGGAAAGTGTTCCCACTGCAGATACTGGCCTCCTGTGTTCAGAGTGAGTATTGCTGCTGGGTTGTGTGGCAGCATACCTGGTTGTCCAGTGGGTGGTGCTCGTCCTTGTGGTGTAGCTCTGCAATCTCTGGCCTAGTGGCCTGGGGCCTCATGTATCAACCGTGCGTGCGCACAAAAACCTTGCGTGCGTCACTATCCACGCAAAACCCCGTATGTATCAAAACTGAACTGAACGTGAATATGTGCGCATCCAGGTACATTTCCACGCCAGCTCCCGAGCAGGCGTACGCACGTTTCTGTGGTTCTTGTTCCTTTGGCGACACTTACAGGTGATTCTGAAAAACTGAAGCCCCACAGTCTGTGGTTGACTTTAAGAGCGGCTTGAAGACCTTTCTTTTCAACCGAGCATACTATACTCCTCATGATTCTACTTTTGATCATAGCTGATACTGTTGTTGATTTTAATTGTTTTATTATTTGTTTTATTGACATTCAATTATGTTGCACCTTGTAGCACTTTGAGATTTTCATTAATGAAAAGTGCGTTATAAATTGAATTCATTATTATTATTATTATTATTATTATTATTATTATTATTATTATTATTATTATTATTATTATTATTATTATTAACTGTTCATGATGTGAAAATGATTAATATTCCCACCAAACACACATGATAACAATTATTACATCCACATGGACGCAAATAAAGGACGCGCAAAGTTGTGCAAAAAATACATTTAACAGGAACGGATTCAGCCTTACTGGAGGATATAATAAATAATAACACGCAGAGCATTTATTTATAAACAGATATAATTTTCTGATCTATGATATGGCTTATCAGCCGTTTTCAGGAATAATCCTTTTTCATTTTGGCACTGCGCTCTGGAGCACAACGCAGGAACCATGCACAACGCGTGCAGAAGCAGCGATCAAACTGTTCCCGAGCTTTCCAGAGGGAGCTGGCAGGTCGATCGGGACTGTGCCATTCCAGTCCACACAAAGCCGGATATGTCCAATAGAATGGTCTCATCCATATGATTCCAAAGGCTGAGTGGTCGCGGTTTGGAGCGCGCGCACCCTCGCCGGTGTTACACGGCAGTGGAGGTGTTTAATAATCTGCGTTTATTGTAGATTTCTCCAAAATGACACGTGAAAGTACACCATATATAACTTGTTGGAGAGTGAAAGCTTCACAGACAAACAGATTGCGCACAAGGCTGTGGCGCGCGCAGCGTTTGGAGACTCCAACATCACGTCATGTCATGAAAACTCTCCACTGAGACGCACAGACCCGTTTCTTCATATCATCTATTAAATAAACAAAGATCTATGTTCAACCAAACATCCAAGTTCCTCTGTGTTTACAGTAATTATGGTAATAAACTCGTGCGCAAAGTTAATATTTTCACTCAGAATGAATGGATGAGCCGTTGCGCACCAAAGCAGGGTGCGCGCACACACAAATACCGACACACAATCACTCGTTCTTTGCGTGATGAACACATTTTATTACTATTCTTACTTAGGATTTTTTTCCTCACTCATATTATATTAAATTCATTATTTTCCTGAATCTAGAAATCATTTCTGATCGCGCAGGGATCAAACAAGCATGTCCTTCACACATGCAGGAAGTAATTTGCATCTGTTTAACATATGTAAATGAAGGCGTGTCAGGGGAGGTGTCTCACGTGCGCTCAGTTCCACGTTAATTGTGATGTACAAAAGGAATGTGCGTGGATACCAGCGTATGCACAGTTTGATACATCTGGATTTTTTTGTGCGTACGCAGATTTCTGGATTTGACCGTGCGGCACTTTTCAGTAAGAAATCCACGCAAGTCTTTGTACATGAGGCCCCTGGTCTTCATGAGCGGCTCTTCCATATCCACCTCTTCCCCTTTGTCCCCGCATCATGCCTCTCCATCCCTGGCCACCACCAGCACGCCAGCTTCCGTTCGACCGAAGCCAGCAGACCTGTATTGATTTTGATAGAAAGGAGGAGGAGGAGGAGGGAGGGAGTTTGCAGGATAGGAAAAAGAAGAAGGAGGAGGGACTACTCCTCCAAGATATTGATTAGTATATTGTGCTCCAGCAGGAGGAGGCGTCGGCTGTGAATCTGCTGTAACCATCACATTCTCTGTCTTCTCCTTCTTTTTTGTTGCTTTTTGTCTAGCTTCCTGTAATTAAAGCAGTTGGTTTTCTAATTCAGTTTTTTCATTGTTTTTCATTTTTTTGGTTCTTCTTGTATTGTTTGTAGGTGCTGTAATCGGGTCTCAATTGTGTGGGTTCTTCCGGAGGAGTGAGCTGGTTGTAAGGGCTCCTCCCCTCGCGGGTGAGCTCAAATGTTTCTCATTTAGTCAATTTCATGATCTATTACCTCTTCTATCATTATATGGACATTTTATTTCTTGTCTTGTTAAGGTATCAAGTGTCCTCTAGTGGTCATTGACACCTTGACAGTTTGTCTTCCTTGTGTGTCCTGTAGTTCTATTCTAAAGCCCCCAGTATAGCTCCGCGTTAGTCCGAGCGCCGCGGCACGCCGTGTGAGCGCCGCGGCACAAGCCTTTGAATGCGGGCGTGAACGCGCCAAGCTCAAATTTTACGACCGCCTACGCGCGCGCGTTGATAAACTGCCTCGCACCGGACTGTTTTGAGACAGAAATGTATTAAATTCCTCTTCTTCATCGCTGATCTGGCATTTTCTTTTGGTTTTTTTGCCAAAAGTCAAGTGATCACTTGAAGCTGTCACCATTCACTTCCTCCTCCGATGAGAAGGAATGAATGAATTTCTCACGAGCGAACTAAAGTCATGTCCAACGTGGCTGCACCAGGTTCTAAATATTTCCTGGTGTACTGGTCTGCTGTGTGGACTGATGGAGCAGCGCTCCCTGTTTTTATTTTTTAAACTTTTTATGAACATATAAACACAGAAAACCGCTGCGTAGCCCTCTGTCTTTTTTCTCCAACCGACATGTCAATCATTTCAGTAGGCGTGTCAGCAAATGACCAATCAGCGACCTCAATTTGTCTGGTAGGTAAACGCTCTGCCCTGCTGCAGCTGCTTGAGCCTGCACTCCAGAGAGCTGCGCTTGCACAGAGCTATAATATGAACAGCCTGCGCGTAGCACACGCGAGTCCAGCGGCGCTGGGCAAAACGCGCAGCTATACTGGAGGCTTAAGTTGTATTCGTTGCTCATATTGTTCATCAATCATTTCTTTACTGTGAACCCCTGTTCTTTCTAACGTTTCTTTTATGTGTTCTTCTATTTTATTTGCCTCTTCGTCTGTTCCTAGACCCGTATTGTAAATGGGACTTATTTGACTGACACCCTCCCACCACCTTTTTTTGTTTATGTGTGGTAGAGGTGGAGAAACTTCTACTTTGAGTCATAGAATTGTTAAACAAGTCAGGCTGCTCAGGTTGTTCCTTAAACAGTCCACCAGATGTTGCTGCTACCGGTACTTGGCTATAAGCGTATACAAAAATACACTACACGCGGCTCCGCTCCGCCCCGCTCCGCAGGTCGCAGCTGAGCGAGTCCAATTTCCATTACCTGCGCTCAGCTCAGGTCCGAATAGATGCGCTGCTCCGAGACACGTGCGAGATCGCGCGATAAATCAAGTGAAGTCAGAACAAAACAATTCATTCGGTGGAAGAAGGAGAACAACTGTAGAGAGACTGCTGCCTTGATCTTCTCTCGTAAATAAGCTACATGGTTTGAGCAACAGGAAGTGATGTTTACATTTCAGAATAAAATACGTTTTTATTTATTTATTTCTTGTATTGCGTTTGTAGGCGTAGTCATAGTCATAAATATAATAGTTTAGTCATAGAATAGTCATAAATGATAGTTTGACAGCATTTTTGTACAAATAAATCCGTATAGAGCTAGGATTAGTCCGCCCGTGGTGATTTTATTTTGTAAATACGGAAGTTGTGCTCGTTCCTTTTCCTGTTGGTGCGACGTAATCTTCAAAAGTTGACTCCGGCACAGCTCCGTCATCCGGCAGAAATAGAAAAATTTCTAATTTTGACGGACTGCCGTCCGCTCTCCGCAGCTCACCGCCGCCGTGCGGAGCCAGTGTACTTTATCTCATTGATTATAATGGGTGCGTATTTGCTGCGGAGGTCGGACCGGAGCGGGGCGGAGCTGCAACGCGTGTGGTGTATTTTAGTGCTTGTATTTTCCAAGACCAATGTCCCTTGTGTTAATTCAAATTATGGGTACAGCCCCCTAGGGGAGGACTCCTCCCTCGCGACAGTCTTTTCCAACCCCGGATACGGGGCGGAGACGACTTTACTTGCTATGTGGATGTTTCACTCTTCACTTCCGGTGTTGCCTGCTCCCGAGTGTATTTAATCCCTTGCCATGACACAAGTAATTTTTCACACTTTCTCAACTGTTTCTCCACTTTTTCCCAGTCATTTTTGCATTTTCTTTTTCCTAACCTACTCACTTCTTGTTCTTTTTGCATATTTGTGTTAAGCCCCCAGTATACCTGCGCGTACTCCCTATACGCCTCTGTACAACGTACGTACACTGTGGCAAAAGCGTAGCCCCCGCATAGCCCCTTAGGGCACGAACGCGCAAAGCTTGCGCGGTGTCTGACCATAAACTTCCCCGGCGCCGGACTGTTTTGTATGTTACACAAATGAATTGAATTCCCCTTCTTTATCGCTGATCGGGCCTTTTCTTTTGTTTTTTTGCTAAAAGTCAAGTAATCGCTTCTTCCTCCGTTCACTCGATGACTGAAATGAATGAATTCAGGTCCTACCTGGGTGCGCGAGGTTTTAAATATTCCCTGGTGGGCTGTGTGCTGCAGGAAAAGCGCTCCCTGTTATTATTTTTATTTCTGAGAGAACTTTTTATAACATATAAAGTAGAAACACCGCAGCAGAACACCGCAGCGGGCTTCAGCGGGCTGCTCATGATGAGTTCTCGAGTTTTCTCACTGAGCTGACTGAGCTGTCAATCATTTCAGTAGGCGTGTCAGCAAGTGACCAATCAGCAACCTCAGTTTGTCCCCTCTGCGCGCAGCTGCAGAGGGGACAGCTGCAGCTGCTCACATTAACAACAAGGATTTGGAGCGAAAACGCGAGCATTTGAAAGCAGAAGCTATAACAGCGAATGCATGCGCACAAAATGCGTGCGTAGAGTGGCGTAAAGGGAGGACGCTGAGGTCTATTGGAGGCTTTACTTCCTGTCTCAGTGTTCATAGCTGTTTTAGTAAAAATTCTCCTAAAGATTTACATGAACTTAGTGGGGCTTCCTGTTCCATTACTGCCTGAGTTATCTTCTCTTTTATTATTTTTGTATTTTTTCTTTGTCAAGTCGTCATGGTCTGTCAGGTACGTTACTAATTTATTAATCTGAGTTTCAAGAGGAACCCAAGGTCCCTGTCTCCACCCCGAGTCGTCAATGTCACCATTCATTTTGTCACGTTTGTCTGTATAACGTTATGTTTTACACAAAATGACTGGTTTTCTCACTCGGCGGCGAAGCAATTAAACAACCAAAATTACACTGCAAAGTAATTCTCCTTGAACACACACAAAGACACACACAAAGACACACACACACACGCACACCACACGCACACACACACACACACACACACACACTCTCTCTCTCTCGCCGCATAGCTCTTCACTCACTTCAGTCACTCTCTCGTCCGATCTTGTTTTGTACAGCTTTCAGTTTATTTCTCACTATCAAAAATACACTTTTTTCAATAATTATCAGAACCTGTCATCACTATTTAAGTTTCTCTGACAGTTCCTAAAAAATACACTTTTCTTAAATTATCATTGGAACCTGTCATCACCATTTAAGTGCCTCTGATAGTTCATCAAAAAAATACACTTTTCTTCAATAATCATTGGAACCTGTCATCACCATTAAAGTTTCTCTTGACAGTTCATCAAAAAATACACTTTCCTTCAGTAATCATCGGAACCTGTCAGTACATTTAAGTTTCTCTGACAGTTCTCACACGTGCAGTCAACTTCTTGTTCTTATTTGTGGGTAGTCACTTTCCACAAGGAAACTCAATCTAACCTGGCTACCTCCTCCCTACGTCCGGGAAGGAGTTTGGGTCGCCACTCCTGACTGACAGAAGTCCCAGACTTCACTGACTCACATAGAGGTTTCAGACCCCAGGCCAGGTCCCTGACCTGCCTCTTTTAATCACAACCTGTATTTTCTAATCCTTACACGAGCTTACAACCAATATATTACTTCAAAAACTTTTACAGTCAATCTCTAGTGACAAAATATTTTACAACACCATCACTTAGTGCAGCATCACAGAGAGGATAAAGAAATTTCCTCTTACTTGTTTGCCGGCCCGTGGAGCTGCACTGAATGATCCATGCTTGTGTCCAATTTAATGTTTACCAATAGTCTTTCTCCAGTATCCCAGGTTTCGGCACCAAAAACTATTGAGGAATGTAATACACCAGGTTAGACTTTCCAGTTTATTTACCGTTTCCTCTCATTGGTTCGGAGATACATGGAGAAAAGACACAGTGATCAGTCAGAGAGATTCAAGTTAAAAGTATTATCAACATTTATTAAAGCTTTCAGCTGAAAGGAACTGCTCTTACTGTACACCACAGAGATATAACAAAACCCAAGATGCGTCTGACTGGAGTTTCAGCTCCTTCTGTATTTAAGCGCAAAGCTCCAGCCAGCGATGTGTCACAACATTCTATCAGTTTTTTTGTCTAAACTAGTTCAAACTGATGTCTACATCCTGGAAGTCCTTTTATGTACTTGTTTTTTCCTCTTCTGCCATTCCAGTTACTGGTAATCTTGTCATCAGCGTGGGACACACACACCAGTGGCTCCCTCATAGTTCATGTCCTGTACTTAATGAACTTAAATTCTTCTTCTCACACGAGTCAGTACAGTTCATACACAAAGGAACAAGCACATGTAGATAAAAACAGATACAGATAAGAACATATATTGAAGCCTCACTCACAGCAATAATATAACACAATGGTAAGAGCGTCTTTACAGAGGGAAATATTCCTGAGACATCAAATAATTTTGTATCATTTTATGGTTTTTCAGCTGAGTTAACTTTAACAGATTATTTAATAAATTTGTTAAAGTAAAAACAGGATTTCATGATAAAGCTGGCACCATTTATTTATGTTTTTAATCTTCACAAAAAAAAACACAAAAAACTTTTTTAATATACATGAAATTGTCACGATTCGGTGTGGCGTTGAGGAAATGAGGCCAGTGGTGCAGACAGGTAGACTCTCAGAGGCACAAGTAGTAAAACAAAAACACTTTAATAACAAGAACCCAAAATACTGACGTAGAAGTAATAAATAACAAAACCTAAGAAGGGTAGCTCAAACTGTGGCTGGAATACATGTACTAGAAACGCAAGGAACAAACAAATTGTACTCACACCAGAGGTGGGTAGAGTATTCAAAATTTTTACTCAAGTAAAAGTATTGTTACTTGAACCAAATATTACTCAAGTAAAAGTAGTGAGTAGGCATCCAAAAATTTACTTGAGTAAAAGTAATAAAGTACTTTGATTATAACCTACTCAAGTAGTGAGTAACTACGGAGTACCGTCTCATGTCATTAAATTATAACATGCAAATGGATTTAGTCAGAGAGTCTTTATTGTCATTTGCACCGCATGTGGTACATGTGATGAAAACGAGATTATGTACACGGGGTCCCAGTTACATCCAACAACAAATGCAAGAGAAAAACAGTAATAACATCTAGAATTAACTAAGAAAAACATCAACTAGTAATACACTAAGCCTAATATAGTGGGAATAAACAGCAGCACGAACATGAGTTTGTATGAGCAGATGGTCACAGATGAACACAGATGAACACAGCAACAAGAAAACAGATCAGCATCAGCATGATGTGATATTTTGCAGTGTTTATTTTTTATTTTATTTTTATTTATTCATGAGTCTAACAGCCTCAGGGTAGAAGCTGTTCCTCAGTCTAGTGGTTCTACACTTGATGCTCCTCAACCTCCGTCCTGAGGGGAGTGGGGCAAAGAGTGAGTGTGCATTTACAAGGAAACATAACTTTTAATGAGACTGAACATACATTGTTATAAATAAAAACACAAAGGCAATACCAGCCAAAAGGATTTAGAAATAAACCACTTATCTTTTACATTGTTGTAAATAAAAATAAAAAAACACAAAGGCAACTGTAGCCCAAATAATTCAGCTAAATAATAATAAACTTGACTTTCTGCAAAACTTTGTTTCTACCAGTAAATGTTGGAACTCGTTTTCTTACATTTTGACATCCTATAAACAGCACTAACTGTTTACCAGAATCTCCGACGTCACTCAACATGGCCCGCGCTGAGTTTGTTGTGGTCACGTGACTTGTTGGCTTCACTTGATTGGTTACATGTCAGGTGACAATAAGTTACGCAATAATTTTGCTGCAAATGTTTTTACATACTTGAAACAAAAGTAACTGTAGCAATCGGCAGAAAGCCCATAGTAACTGAGTAAAAGTTGTGGTTTTCTCCCCTAAAATTTACTCAAGTAAAAGTATAAGTTTTTCACATTTAAACTACTCTCACAAGTACAATTTTCTCAAAAAGCTACTTAAGTAAATGTAATGGAGTAAATGTAACTCGTTCCTACCCACCTCTGCTTAAAAGGCATGATTGTATTGCTTCAGGTGAACCGCGTGGAGGCGCAATTCCCAGTCATGTGGTTGCACCGCAGTGGACTGACTGAGAAGGGAACAGAATCCCTCTGAAAAAATTCCACCTTGTCTCTTAATACGAAAAATTATGATATAAGATGCTATATAAAAACAATTAATAAAGAATACAAATACTATAATCAGAGTCAGAGTCAGAGTCAGAGAGTCTTTATTGTCATTTGCACCGCATGTGGTACATGTGATGAAAACGAGATTATGTACACGGGGTCCCAGTTACATCCAACAACAAATGCAAGAGAAAAACAGTAATAACATCTAGAATTAACTAAGAAAAACATCAACTAGTAATACACTAAGCCTAATATAGTGGGAATAAACAGCAGCACGAACATGAGTTTGTATGAGCAGATGGTCACAGATGAACACAGATGAACACAGCAACAAGAAAACAGATCAGCATCAGCACAATGTGATATTTTGCAGTGTTTATTTTTTATTTTATTTTTATTTATTCATGAGTCTAACAGCCTCAGGGTAGAAGCTGTTCCTCAGTCTAGTGGTTCTACATTTGATGCTCCTCAACCTCCGTCCTGAGGGGAGTGGGGCAAAGAGTGAGTGTGCTGGGTGAGTGAGGTCTTTCATGATGCAGGTGGCTCTTTTCCTGCATCTGGAGGTGTAAATGTCTGTGATGGTGGGGAGACTGACTCCAACAGACTTCTGTGCAGCCTTCACCACTCTCTGTAGAGCTTTCCTCTCTTCAACTGTGCAGCCTCCATGCCACACGTTGATGCTGGAGCACAGGACGCTCTCCACTGCACACCTGTAGAACGAGGTGAGAACTGGGCTGCTCAGACCAGCACGTCTCAGCCGTCTGAGGAAGTAGAGTCTCTGATGACCTTTCTTGATCAGGCTGGTGGTGTTGTTGCTCCAGCTGAGGTTATCATTCATGTGTACACCCAAGTATTTGTAGCTGGAGACCACTTCCACTGCAGACCCACCTATTTTCAGTGGGGCGTGGGTGTGTTTGTTCCTTCTGAAGTCCACAATCATCTCCTTTGTCTTCTTCACATTCATGTGAAGATTATTCTCTTTGCACCAGCTCTCCAGGTGTTCCTGGATCACACATTAGTGTAAGATAATATATGGCCTGATAGAAGTATATTTTATTGTTAGGAACAATCTTGCTACTTTTTTTTCTAGCTAGATGTCGTACAACTTTTAGTTGTGTGTTTTTTGTGTTTTTGTTGGGGTTTTTTACTCAGGGTTTTGCTACATTTTGCTTTTTCAGACAAAATGCAATTTCTCATTTTAAGTCAAATAGCAATTGTAAAATAAATTGCTTGATTTTCCCACAATTGTCATTTCACTTAATTGGCTAATTTATTTTAAAGTAATTCTTTAAGCTAAATTTGTATTGAGTTCTTGTATCTTGCTTTTAGTCTTTTGTATCTTCAATAATCCTCAGCTCTAATATGTTTAAAAGCTGATAGTTATCTGTTGAGAAGTGTGAACGTGCAACTAAAAAATTCTTCCTACAGGAAACAGAATCCCTCTAAAAAAAGTCCACCTTGTCTCTTAACACAAAAAATTATGTTATAAGATGCTATATAAAAACAATTCATAAACAATACAAATAATCACACTCAGTGTAAGATAATATATGGCCTGATAGAAATATATTTAATTGTTAGGAACAATTTTGCTACATTTTTGTTCTGGCTAGATGTCGTACAGCTTTTAGTTGTGGTTTGTGTGTGTGTGTGTGTTGTTTTTTTTTACCTAGGGTTTTGCTACATTTTGCTTTTTCAGACAAAATACAATTTCTCATTTTAATTCAAATAGCAATTGTAAAATAAATTGCTTGATTTTCCCACAATTGTCATTTCACTTACTGGTAATTAATTGGCTAATTTATTTTAAAGTAATTATTTCAGCTAAAATTTTATTGAGTTCTTGTATCTTGCTTTTAGTCTTTTGTATCTTCAATCATCATCAGGGCGACAAAGGATGTGCAAGCGCTGCAATGAAACAACAACAACAAAAAATTACTGACTTCAAATAGAAATGTCAACTCCATTACAAGCAGTACTGAGAAATTCAAATAGGGAAAGAAACATGTTGTAGTACAACCCAATAACTTCAAAATCAACACTGAAAATACTGAATGATAATTGCTCATTTTGTATTGGCTGTCAGAAGTGTCATAATGCTAAATTACCAGAAGGGCTGCACACTATGCTTTAAAGGAAGATGGCTCTGGTGTTTTTGTTGTTTATTGGTGGACGATTATGTTTTTTTTTTTTTTTCACATGACTCATCTGAGGAGTCTCTTCTTCAAGCACAAACCTGTTTGAAGGTTCCTGGTGTGAAGCACATCTGTCCAGCTGCCCACAGTGGCACCAGGAGGACAGAGGACAGAGTCATGGACCATCCCAGAGAGTACGCCCAGTCAGGGTAAACATACCAGTCATTCACCTTAAGGCGTTTGTAACCAACCAGGTGCAAGATGAAGAAAATCTGGAAAACATTGCCAATGGTGATTCGGTTGGAAATCCCAAGATTTGATCAATGAAACTGCATAGAATATGTCATAAAATTCAAATAAATGTACGTTTTCAGCCTCACCAGTGACAGTAGAGGAATAATGTATTTCCAGCAGAGTTTAAAGAAAACTGATGGTTTCTTTCCCGTCATGTCTTCAATGATGTTTAAAAGACGATCAGCCCCTGAGCAAAAGTCAAATAATTGAATGTTGACTAACTTGTGGTACATTTTAAACATGTTACAAGATGTAAATAAACTAGTAAGACTAATGTTTGATGGCAGGGCTAACAGCAAAAACAAACAAACACATTTGTACAGCTAAAAGCATTTGCAAAAATAATTCACTTACCAAATATCCAGGCTACTGCCAGGCAGAGACATACAGCCAAAAAATCTTGACAAGCTCTGGTACAAGCGTAGTACTCAATAAGTTGGAATATGTAAATTCCTCCCTGAAGCAGAGATATATATATTTTTTTTTGAAAATCAATTTCATTAAATAAAATATTAACACCATATTATTTACCTCAGTGACCAAAGGTAATTGTAGGAGGAAGACTGCTGAACAGAAGAAGAGGGTAAACATCTCCTGCCTCCTTGGAGCACGAAACAGTTTTGGAAACAGGTCGCAGACCGAAGTGATTATAGTTTCTACTGCAACAAACTTGAAACAAGAAAAAACGAGTTTGAGTTGAATATGTTTAGCTCAAGAAGCAGTTAAAAGCAGTTAAACTGTCTTACATGTGTATCAACAGCAAGCAGAATCAGCATCAGGAAGAAGGAGACAGTCCAGAACTGTGGTAAAGGCATCATGGCTGTAGCCTGAGGGTACGTGATGAAGGCCAAACCTGGACCTGGTGATGAGAAACAACCAATAATATTCTTTAAATAGTTTATGGGAAATATTAAATATTTGAGACCATCAGTTAGCTGTTAGAGTATGTTGGGAATCAGTCACAGATCACCAAATTTAACATCAATGTTTATGGAAAATTACTAAATCATGACACATTTTGTGTAGTTGCTAACAAAAATCATACCAGACTCAGCCACATTGTCCACAGTAACACCTTGTTTCTGAGCCATGAATCCCAGTACAGAGAAGACGACAAATCCAGCAACAAAACTGGTTCCACTGTTCAGCAGACAGAGCCAGAAGCTATCCCTAAGGGTCAAATTGACGAACATATAAATGACTAGTAGTCCTCCAATCATCAATACATTGGATTCTTCATGTAACTTACTTGTAGCAGTTGTTGTGGTAATCATTGTAGCTACCCAGAACACTCAAAACCCCTACAACCAAACTGTAGGAGAAGAATATTTGAGAGGATGCCTCCATCCAGACCTGTGACATCAGAGAACATTTTAGATTTGTATGTTGTTGTTGTTGTGTTATTTTTTTTGTGTGTGGTTTTTTTTTACTATTTATTGCCTGGGGCTGTGTGAAATACTTATAAACAGTTAGTTTATCACTGTCTGTATACAGCCGTAAGAGAACTCCAACTTTGAAAAATCTGAGAAAAATACTGGTAGAGTCCTGCTATTTATAGAAAGGAAGATTTAAGAACAACATTTAAACAACCCTCTTAAGTGGCAAGAATCTCCCTCCAAAGATTCTGCAGGTTATGTTGTCTAGGGCGTCAGTGGGCACATAGTAGCTTCTCCCATTGCAAACAGTCCTCAGGGGTAGAGTCAGACCAAGAGCGATTTAAAAACTATGATGGATGGACATAAATTGTAATCACTTCTTCTTCTTTCGGCTTTTCCCTCTTCAGGGGTCGCCACAGCGAGTCATCCTCCTCCACCTCATTCTGTCCTCTGCATCCTCTGTCCTCACTTCAACTACCTTCATGTCCTCTCTAACTGCATCCATACACAGTATCTTCTCTTTGGCCTCCCTTTTTGGCTTTTTCCTGGCAGCTGCATTTCTAACATCCTTCTACCAATATACTCACTGTCCTTCCTCTGGACATGTCCAAACCATCTTTCTCCTGTCTTTTTGTCCATGTCTCTGTCTCCAGACCATACAACAAGCTGGTCTCACCACTGTCTTGTAAACTTTTCCTTTGACCTTTGCTGACACCTTTTTGTCACAAATCACTCCTGAAACTTTTCTCCATCCACTCCATCCTGCCTGGACTCTCTTCTTCACCTCTTTACCACATTCCCCATTTTCCTGGACAGTGGACCCCAAGTCCTTGAAGTCCTGCACCTTTGTGACCTCTGCTCCTTGTAGCCTCACTGTTCCACTGGCCTCCCTCTCATTCACACACATGTACTCTGTCTTACTACGACTGACTTTCATTCCTCTTCTTTCAAGTGCATACCTCCACCTCCCAAGTTCTCTTCCACCTGTTCCCTGTTCTCACCACATATCACAATGTCATCTGCAAACATCATAGTCCATGGGAATTCCTGCTTGACATCATCTATTAGTCGGTCCATCACCAGAGCAAACAAGAAGGGGCTCAGAGCCGATCCTTGATGTAATCCCACCTCCACCTTGAAGCTATCCATCACTCCTATAGCACATCTCACCACTGTCCTGCTGTCCTCATACAAGTCATGTACCAGTCTAACATACTTCTCTGCCACTCCATATTTCCTCATGCAATACCACACCTCCTTCGGCATCCTGTCATGTACTTTTTCTAAATCCACAAAGACACAATGGAGTTCTTTCTGACATTCTCTGTACTTCTCCATCAGCATTCTCAAAGCAACTATGGCATCTGTGGTTCTCTTTCATGGCATGAAACCATACTGCTACTCACAGATAGTCACCTCCCGTCTAAGTCTTGCTTCCTCAACGCTCTCCCAGATCTTCATTGTGCGGCTCATCAACTTAATTCCCTTGTAGCTGCAACAACTCTGTACATCACCCTTGTTCTTAAAAATGGGCACCAGCACACTTTTTCTCCATTTCTCTGGCATTTTCTCACCCTCAAATACTGTATGCCATTGAATATTTGAGTCAAAAACCTCACTGCCATCTCTCCAAGACATTTCCAAACCTCCACTGGTATGTCATCAGGTCCTACTGCCTTCCCCTTCTTCATTCTTTTCAGCGCTTTCCAGACTTCACCTCACTAATCTTTCCCACTTCCTGGTCCACAGTTTCTATGAACTCTATTCTTTCGTTCTCTTTCATTCTCTTTATTCATTAGCTCCTCCAAGTACTCCTTCCATCTTCCCGTCACACTATCCTCACTTGTTAGAACATTACCATTCCTATCTTTAATAAGCCTAACCTGATGCACATTCTTTCCAGCCTGATCCCTTTGTCTTGCCAATCAGTACAAGTCCTTCTCACCCTTTTTAGTGTTCAGCCTCCCATACAACTTATCATACGCCTTCTGCTTTGCCTTAGCTACCTCCCTCTTTGCTCTATGTCCCATCTCCTTATATTCCTGTCTCTTCAATCTGCTCACTGTCATACTTCTTCTTGGCTTACTGCTTTCTTTGAACTGCATCCTGCACTTCACTATTCCACCACCAGGTTTCCACATCCATTCTCTGTCCAGATGACACACCAAGTCCCTTCCTACCGGTCTCTCTAATTACTGTTGCTGCAGTAGCGCAGTCATTTGGAAGCTCTTAATACCACCCAGAACCTTTAACAGCTCGTCTCTGAATTTCTCACACCGTTCTTCCTTCTTCAGCTTCCGCCTTTTGGTCTTCTTTTCTGATTTTACTCTTTTTCTCTTCTTCACAACAACAGTCATTCTACACACAACCATCCGATGCTGTCTGGTCACACTCCCCCCTGCCACAACCTTACAGTCTCCAATATCCCTCAGGTTTCCTATTCTACAGTGAATGTAGTCAACCTGCGTACTCCTTCCTCTACCGTACTCTTATAAGTCACTCTGTTCCTCCCTCTTTTGGAAATGTATTGACTCCAGCCATTTCCATTCCCTTGGCAAAATCCACCACCATTTTTCCTACTTTTTTCCTTGACACTAAACCTACCCATCACTTCCTCATCCGCTCTGTTTCCTTCAACAACATGTCCATTCAGGTCTGCTCCAATCACCACTCTTTACTCCTTTGGAATACTCTCTATCACTTCATCCAGATGTTTTCAAAATGTATCTTTCTCCTCTCCATCACATCCAACCTGACAATGTTTAGCATCAGACCTTCTACTTCTAGAAGGGTAAATGAGGACACAGATTGTGTTGCAAAGGGCTTTGAGTATCTTGATAAGATAGAAAAGTGCAATTTAAGTGCAGTCCATTTAACATTTATCATTCTACCTTCAGGCACGTCAGCCTATCCGACACTCACCTCTACTACATTCTTTGCCAACTCCTCCTTCAGGACCACCCCTACTCCATTTCTCTTTCTATCCACACCATGGTAAAACGGTTTGAACCCTGCTCCAATGCTGCAAGCCTTGTTGCCCTTCCACTTGGTCTCTTGGACACACAAAATATCTACCTTCCTTCTCTGCATCATGTCAGCCAGCTCTCTACCTTTGCCTGTCATTGTCCCCACATTTAGAGTTGCAACCCTCAGTCTTACATTCTTGACTTCCCTCTTCTCCCACTGTCTCCTGACACGTTTCCCTCCTCGTGGACTTCGACTAACAGTAGCACAATTTCCGCCGGTGCCCTCTTTGACAACAGCACTGGTGGCGATCATTGTTAACCCGGGCCTCAACTGATCCAGTATGGTTTCACTTTGATGGACTTGCATTATGGTTTTGGCAAACGTGTTTTACATCGGATGCCCTTCCTGACACAACACTCACCATTTACCTGGGCTTGGGACCAGCACAGGAAATACACTGGCTTGTGCTCCCTTGTGGCTGGATTATTTGTTGGTTTTGAACATAAACATTTGTAAAAACAAAGTTTTTATGTCTTTATTTTCTTCAGGAAAGGATCCAATTCTATGATGGCTATGAATTCCAAGTTATACGTGTTTTGATAGTTTTTATGTTCAGAGTTGAGTTGTAGTTCAACTCTTTAAAGTTACATTGATACTAAACATTTTGTAAGATGGTACATGGTTTCTAAACCTTTAAAATTATTGTGCTAAACTCTAACAAATAAAATACATACCTCAAGGTTAGCCAGACGTTTTATGTCCGGATACAGGTAATAGTAAATCCCATCCCAAGCTCCAGGCAATGTCAAACCTCTGATGAGCAGGATGAAGAGCATCACATATGGAAAGGTGGCCGTAAAATATGATACCTAAAAGATAATTCATGTAACATTTTAGTGATGTTTAGGGTAGGCAGTTCAAGTGCAATGCAAAATGTTCTGTAGTACCTTTCCAGATGATCTGATGCCTTTCCAAATGCAAAAGTAACAGATCAACCAGCTGACCAGAAGACACAAGGCCAGCTCCCATCTGATGCTGCCCAGCTCCTCAATACCTGAAGACATGTTTAGTACCCGCCGTCTGAAGAGAAACATGCAGAAAGTTCAATATTTAGAGCTTGATTCCTGTAACTGCAATTGAAATTATGGATGGATGCAATCACTGATTAGTGCCTCATGCACAACAATCAACAACTATGAGAAAAAGATCAACAAAATTTTAAATAAATGATTACAAGTTCATCGTACAAGTCCAAATATAATAATAAAAAATATTTATTAATCATAAACTTAAAAAATTGTATTTACAGTGCAGCAAAAACGGTAAACATGGATCACAGTTGCTAAAACGTACAGTTGTTAAAGTTTTAAGTGAATTAAAGTCAACTAAGAATTTGAATGGCTGACTGTATCAATCTATTTATAAATCTTATCATTTGTGCTGCTATAGAGCCATATGATCTTCCTTAGAGTAAAAGTCTAAATTGGTGATTTCCAGGGTACCGGTATATATGGTCCCTGCGTGGTTGCAGTTGTTTGCTAATAGCTCCAGTAAGGGTGGGGTACAGTCAATGATGTCCTGTGCCATGGTGGTAAATTTCTGCAGGGCTTTTTTATCCACCATTGAGCACCCAGTATACCACTCTGTGAGGCAGTACGTTAGCATGCTCTCAGTTGCAGAGCAATTAGGGGGCCGAGATGGTGTAGAGGTAGGGCAGCCGGCTCGGGACCCGAAAGTCCCAGGCTCGATCCCAGTCACTACATACCTCGTGTCTCTGGGCAGCACACCTTATCCCCAAAATGTCCCCCGGTGCTTTCAATAGCTGCCCGCAGCACCACCTAGTGGTGGATGGATTAAATGCAGAGACTAAATTTGCCACTGTATGAAAACGTACAATGATGACAATATGAGGACATCCATCCATCCATCCATTTTCTTCCGCTTATCCGGGGTCGGGTCGCGGGGGTAGCAGCCTAAGTAGGGAGGCCCAGACTTCCCTCTCCCCAGCCACTTGGAGCAGCTCCTCTGGGGGAATCCCAAGGCGTTCCCAGGCCAGCCGAGAAACATAGTCCCTCCAGCGTGTCCTGGGTCTTCCTCTGGGTCTCCTCCCGGTGGGACATGCCCGGAACACCTCACCAGGGAGGCGTCCAGGAGGCATCCTAACCAGATGCCCGAGCCACCTCAACTGGCTCCTCTCGATGTGGAGAAGCAGCGGCTCTACTCCGAGTCCCTCCCGGATGACTGAGCTTCTCACCCTATCTCTAAGGGAGAGTCCAGCCACCCTGCGGAGAAAACTCATTTCAGCCGCTTGTATCCGAGATCTTGTTCTTTCGGTCATAACCCAAAGCTCATGACCATAGATGAGGGTGGGAACGTAGATCGATCGGTAAATTGAGAGCTTTGCCTTTTGACTCAGCTCTCTCTTCACCACGACAGACCGGTACAGCGCCCGCTTCACTGCGGACGCTGCACCTATCCGCCTATCGATCTCACGCTCCAGTTTTCCCTCATTCGTGAACAAGATCCCGAGATACTTAAACTCCTCCACTTGGGGCAGGACCTCCTCCCCGACCCGGAGAGGGCACGCTACCCTTTTCCGGCTCAAGACCATGGCCTCGGATTTGGAGGAACTGATCCTCATCCCGGCCGCATCGCATTCAGCTGCAAACCGCTCCAGTGAAAGCTGTAGATCACGAGCTGATGAAGCCAATAGGACCACATCATCTGCAAAAAACAGAGAAGCGATTCTAAGGCCACCAAAACGGATCCTCTCAACACCTTGGCTGCGCCTAGAAATTCTGTCCATAAAAGTTATAAACAGAATCGGTGACAAAGGGCAACCTTGGCGGAGTCCAACTCTCACCGGAAACGAGCCTGACTTACTGCCGGCAATGCGGACCAAGCTCTGACACCGGTCGTACAGGGACCTAACAGCCCATATCAATGGGCCTGGTACCCCATACTCCCGGAGTACCCGCCACAGAACCCCCCGAGGGACGCGGTCGAATGCCTTTTCCAAGTCTACAAAGCACATGTAAACTGGTTGGGCAAACTCCCACGCACCCTCCAGGACCCTGTTGAGGGTGTAGAGCTGGTCTAGTGTTCCACGACCAGGACGAAAACCACACTGCTCCTCCTGAATCCGAGGTTCGACTATCCGACGGACCCTCCTCTCCAGAACCCCTGAATAGACCTTACCAGGGAGGCTTAAGAGTGTGATCCCTCTATAGTTGGAACACACCCTACGGTCCCCCTTTTTGAATAGGGGAACCACCACCCCAGTCTGCCAATCCAAGGGAACTGCCCCCGATGTCCACGCGATATTGCAGAGTCGCGTAAGCCAACACAACCCCACAACATCCAGAGCCCTAAGGAACTCAGGACGAATCTCATCCACCCCCGGAGCCTTGCCACCGCGGAGCTTTTTAACCACCTCGGCGACCTCCGCACCAGAGATTGGAGAGCCCGATCCAAAGTCCCCAGGCTCCGCTTCCTCAGTGGAAGACGTGCCAGTAGGATTGAGGAGGTCTTCGAAGTATTCCGCCCACCGACTCACAACATCCCGAGTTGAGGTCAACAGCACGCCATCCCCACCATAAATGGTGTTGGTCGCGTACCGCTTTCCCCCCCTGAGACGCCGGATGGTGGACCAGAATCGCCTCGAAGCCGTACGGAAGTCATTCTCCATGGCCTCTCCGAACTCCTCCCACGCCCGAGTTTTTGCCTCAGCAACCACCCGAGCCGCATGCCGCTTGGACTGCCGGTACCTATCTGCTGCTTCCGGGGTCCCACAGGCCAAAAAGGCCCAATAGGACTCCTTCTTCAGCTTGACAGCATCCCTCACCGCCGGTGTCCACCACCGGGTTCGAGGGTTGCCACCACGACAGGCACCAACAACCTTGCGGCCACAACTCCGATAAGCTGCCTCGACAATAGAGGCGCGAAACATGGCCCACTCGGGCTCAATGTCCCCCGCCTCCCTCGGAACGTGTTCAAAGCTCTCCCGGAGGTGGGAGTTAAAGCTCCGTCTTACGGGAGACTCTGCCAGACGTTCCCAACAGACCCTCACAATACGTTTGGGTCTGCCAGGTCTGACCGGCATCCTCCCCCACCATCGGAGCCAACTCACCACCAGGTAGTGGTCAGTTGACAGCTCCGCCCCTCTCTTCACCCGAGTGTCCAGGACATGCGGCCGCAGATCAGATGAGACGACAACAAAGTCGATCATTGAACTACGACCTAGGGTGTCCTGGTGCCAAGAGCACATATGGACACCCTTATGCCTGAACATGGTGTTCGTTATGGACAATCCATGACGAGCACAGAAGTCCAACAACAGAACAC